>QDEB01046354.1:0-11371 GCA_004193795.1 Asbolus verrucosus | reverse complement strand
AAAGCATTCATATTATTATGCAGTGGCGAACAGTAAAATTTAATCCGAACTCCTAATAATTTTTTCTCGGTAGTGGTAGCATACCGCCCCACGAAAATTGCATCAGTGCATCGATCTTATTATCACCTATTACCGGTTTTTTTTCATTTCTTGTATTTCAATTACACCTGGTACATAAAATAAAGAATGCAGCAAGTTCCATTTTATTTCATTTTAGTTTAATTAAGCACTTTACTGAAAATACAACTAGTAAAACAACATTAAAAAAAATTTTTTAATGTCGTTTTTAAGTAGTCGTAATACAGATTTAATGACCATGTATTGCTATAAAATTTAAAATAATCCAATTCAGGATTATCAGTAATATTTTAAATTTTAATGATATGACTTTTTATTGATAAATTTATCCAGTAATTTTTATTTTATTATTTTATACCTACCTATCTAGATTTTATATAGTGTTTCTCTTAAATACTCTTTATTCATTTTCTATAATCCAATACTTATATAGAGGGAATTTTGACTAAATGACACCTTTCTTTAACATGACTTACATATTTACAGCACTTCGAAGCCATAAAATAGTTTTGTTTTCAGTTAGACTATAAATATAATTTTTAATTTAATTTAAGAACAAACCATATTATGAGACATGTAGATTAAGATTATAGAATTAATTTCTACATTTTCAATCCCCATAATTTCTAAATGAGGCTTTAGATTAGATTTTGTATCAACATTTTTTGTTAATCGCATCCTGAATATCTGCTGAGCTCTTTTTTGAACACTTGTACATGTCGTTATCTTCATCACGTAGTAAGACGTAATCACAAAAAGCATTGTCAGTTTCCCTCAATTGACCATAGAGGTGGCCAGGTGATCTCAGTCCTTTTCACTATTATTTAAAATTCATGGAATACAGTACAAAAAGACGCAGGATTAAAAAATATTAATAATTTTTAAATAATGAAAATATTCATAAATATAATTCAATATACAAAAATTGCAAAAGTTAACTCAACTATTTGGTATTTCGCCTTCACTTTTGACGTCATCGTGAGGATTCGAATCTTCTTGTAAAATGTTCAAACCGGGGTGCATTTCGATCATGTGTCTGGACTTCAAGTGTCTGTCCAAATCTCTCCTCCTCACGAGTATTTTCCCACACAAATCACATCTGGTAAAAGTTAAAAATAAGAACAATTTCTGGAAGCATAACGACACTTACTTGTACGGAGTATTCCCTTCAGCGTGTAACCTCACATGCTTATTCAAGTTGCTGGGATCCCCAAAAGGCCTCATGCAGAATTTGCATTTCAACGGTTTGTACCCAGTGTGCGTTCTTATGTGAATTTTTAAACCATACTTCCTCGAATAACACTTCCCACAGTAAAGACAGATATGACCTTGTTTGGATTTCCCTAAACTGCTCACCAGCGTCTCGATATGAGCTTCGTCGTCGTTTCCGGTCTGCTGCAGGTGAAAATTGTGCTGCTCGAACGGCGCCAGGGGCCAGATTTGCACGTTTTCCATGATGGGAGTCAAAAAATCTTCCTGGTGACCGTGTTGGCTGTTTTCGGTCTTTTTGAAAGGTTTAAACGCCGACGGCTCCGTGTAAGGTCTGTAAATTTCCTTCTGATCCGGCTTACTTTGGGCGGTGCTTGATATTGACAGATCCATGGCGTTACGTTGTCTCATAATTTGAGGTTCAGGGGACAACTTGAAGTCGAAGATGTCTTGTTTTAAAATATTTTGAAGGGCGTTTTCGCGTACTGCATTCGACAGTCTTTCCCATAAAGATGTGATCGTGAAACGACCACATCCAAGGGAAATGTGCAGTTTTAAAGGATTCGGAGACTCGTACAGTGCAGAACATTTGGTACAAACGTATTTTTTTTGACCTGAAATTTAAAAAAATATATGAAATAAGAAATATGTGATAAAAAAAAAAGTGCGCAGCCGGTAGGATTCGAACCTACGCTCCCAAAGGGAATCTGATTTCGAGTCAGACGCCTTAACCACTCGGCCACGACTGCAGTTGATATATGGGTTCATTCTTTATGTATTTAAATGACACATATTTTTTTAATTAATTGTAGTTCCTAATTTATTCAAAATTGTATTGATTTAATATGATTTATTCAAAAATGATTACATTGAAAGATTTTATTTTTTGAAACTGAAATACATGCAAGAAAAATGAAAATTCTGTTAATGTATGATGGGGGAAAAAAAAATTGGTTAAATTAGGTTTAACCAGTTTCATATTGCTAAATGGCGACAATTGTAAAAAGAATAATTAAACAGGTTAAGGGTGCGAAAATAAAAATTTGAAAACTACTTTTTTGAGGAGTTGGATTAGAGTTGGTTGACCCACCTTGTATATTTCCTGGTGTCAAAAAGGCGATTTGCAGCATTGCTAATATATCCTCAGAAAACCACAAAAGTAGTTCTTGACCCGTTTCTATGGGTCTCACAGCCTGAAGTATCAGTTTCGGCGATGGGACATTTTTGCTAAAACTAGTCCCTGGCCTTTGGGACGGGTGGAATCGGAGCTGAATGTTGTAACTGTGACAATCATCTGAAAGGCGTAAGGCCCTTACCCAGTGAATTTCTTGGCACCATACGTCTTTGGAATTTTTTTCTAAATCGATGGTACCGAGTGTATTCGGTTGTGCGGAGATCTGCGAACGAATTCTTGGATTAGCAAAAATTTGAAACAGATAAACCGAGTGCTACTGTTATTATAAATTGCTGTAATATTTAATTATGCTTTTAAACTCTTAAAAATGTAACCAAATCAGGAAAATGTATGCAATTTAACATTTTCACAATGACTTAACAGTTTGTCAAATTTGGTCAAATTATAAGTATTTTGCATAGTATAAAATAGAGTATTAATGATGTCTATGATCTGTCGACTTTATGCTTAAAAAATCAAAACTGGAAACGAAAAGTATTTAAAAATATGTTTGTTTAAAACATGCACAAGATGACTTAGGCCACTACTGTCTACTCAAAAAACAACTATAAACAAAAAGACATACATATTACAAATTGAAAACAATTCAATTCAAACCATGTTACCTGTACAATGTCTGGTTGTCCGAGCAGTTGCGCAGGTTCGATTGCTGCTGAAACAGCCCCTTGAGGAATTGTACTGAAGGCAGTGACTTTTCCTGGCACCAACAACTTCGAAGAACCCGTCACAAAGCTGGTGATTGATTCCGGACTCGAATAGCTGTGGCATTTCATTTCGAAAATTTGAGGCACTATGGGAAACATCTCATCTACGACCTCCAAAAATGTTGTCACTTTTTTTTTGAAATGTATCGCTAATTTTTGGATTATTTGACGTTCAAAGCTCGCGTGATTTAATTATTATGACTGGTAAATTGTTTGGTAGTTAAAAATAAACTAAAAGTAGTTCGGTAGTTTGGTTCCATTACCACCTACCACCCTCTAGAGGCCGGTCAACGCGGATCCACCCCGGATTGTTGCATCCCTCAAGCTGGACCGGATTTACACAGGGCTGTAATCAACGATTTCCTCCACAGGGGAAGAACTAAATCAGAGTGGCTCTTTGCTAGCCCACGAGTCGATTTTTGTTTTTGAATGTCATTTGTTTTTAACCAAATATCCAGTAAGAAATAAATTAAATATTAAGAAGTCGAAAATATAATTTTGTGTGATTATTTGCGGTATTATGTAATTTTTTCTGTTTCATAATCTTGATAAAAACGAAAAACTGTCTTTTAGCTGGGTAAAAATGGTGTATTTTCGAAAATTTGGATGTAAGTAGTAAAAAAAATTAGTGTACGGTCCTGCAGCTGCAAGTGTTTGTGTGGCTCTATCAGGTTGCTGAACAAACTTTTTAAATGTCCCCGCCCCTATGGTAATGTGGCTTTAATGTTCACTGTGTACACTTGTCGTGCCTTTTGATTAGGGGTGGAGCTTTGCAATAAGCTTTTATAATGCGATATTAGTACTGGCAGCTTGCAAGGGTGGCAAAATTTATTATAACTTAATACACCCAATATTTAAATATAAATTATTGTATTGCAAACTAAAATCAAACTGCAGAAAACAATATCGAGGAAAAGGCAAATTAAATGATATTTGAATATTATCAGATTATTTTTGAAAAAAATATCTCAAATTTATTTAAAGCTTTAAATATTCACAACATAAAATTTGGAACAAATTCAACAAAATTTTTAAAAATCTCTCATTATTGTTTTTAAAAAGCACTACTTCGTTTTTATTTATTTTTACTTTTGAGTTTATATATTATTTATTTATTTATTAAAGATATGAATTATTGACATTGAGAGTTTAATTTGATTTTATATTGATTTAAATAAATTTGATATTCAGTTGACTCAGTAAACGAAAATAAAAAAATATAAATTCCTTTTTGTTTATTTTTTATAATAATTTTTTGTTTTTAATTTTTTGGATATATATGCGTAGCTCAGTTATTATTTATTTTGTCTCTAAAATATACTCTCTTTTATGAAAACCGCAACACCTTGAACAAATGTCACTATCAANNTCACATCACCTCTAACAATAACACATTAACCCGCCGAGGCATGATAGAATTTAGATGACTGATTTCCTCCTGAGGTAGTTCGTTTCAAACTACAAAATTTAAATTTTTCAGTTGGTCTCTAGATCATTCCATAACCATTAGATCGCCACAAACAAAATGGAGGCTCGTCACTGAAGACAATATGAGTCCATTCTTTGAACCAGTGTTGTCTTTTCAAGCACCACATCTCTCGCATGTCGACTATCTCTACCAAGCGGAAGTCTTCGATAAGAACGATAAGATCTTAGCTCTAACACTCTGGCTCTTTGATAAATTGAAGTAATCGACATATTGTGACCAGTGGTTCTGATCCAGACTATCTCCACAGACCTTTGAAAAGGGTCCCGTAAAGACAATCTCCTAAGAAGTTGTCCTTCGCGGTTATTAGTGTTACAAGAGGTTCCGATACTCGAACGAAACATTTACTGTTACTTCTTTCTGATAATGATTTTAACAATTTTGATAGGGACAAAACTTGTATACCTACATGTAGACACACGATTTGAAAGAAATGCGATAATAATTTTACTGAAATCAAATCGAAGAGCATTCGGTGGATGCCTGCTTAATTTTGCATTGAAATCTCTTTTTAAGATAACATTATATTTTCCTCTATTTCACCACCAAAATTATACAACAATGTGGTATAATTTAATATAGTGTCCCATTCGGTTGTATATGGTGATCACTTGCCTTTGTAATTCACCCCACATTAAATGTTCATTTAGCCACACTTCATGCCGGCGAGTTTTTGTCCGGTTCCATGTCAGTACCCCCTCTTGGGCTTTCATCCCTAACTAGTTCAAGCTCGATTGATTCCTAATTTTAATCTTAATGCGATTTATTTATGGCGGGAGGTTAGCAGCTTGCATGTGTACAGGCAGATTAGGCCATGTTTACTTTGGATTTTTGTAGATCGCCTTATTTCTCAATTTGCATCACATCTTCATCAATTCGAATTAATAAAATTCGAACATTTAATTTAAAGAAAACAACACCATATGTTCTGTCGGAACAATAATAACTGATTTTTAATTTTTGCTTTCGTTACTATAATATTTTTTTCCTTTATAAATATTTTTACTATACGTACTAATGTATTTCAGTCTAACTATAACTATACTTGCACGTATAACTCGTGTTTTATATGCTAATGTTCTTAGCTTTATTGTTCGCTATTTTGATTGGTAAAAATACTCGCAACAATGGGTTTCAATTACTGCGATCGTAATCGAGATGTTCATCTCGACGGGTCAGCAAGCCATGAAGATATCACTATAGCACGTATGCAGCAGGGGTGCACCTGTAGTTTCCGACGCAGGAGAGAGCCTCGCATCTGGCATCTGTCAACAGTGCACTGCATACACAAACAAGAGTAATGGCAATATCTGTAATAATATCACCCTTCAATCTGCGCGGACCACTGATTGTCGAGGGCGGCTTGCTTTAAGAGTGGTTTGGGAAGCGACACGTGTTAGGGAAAGACCGCACGTGCCGCAAAAACGCCGCAAGGTGCTGACACCATCCACTGACAAGTGTAAAATCATTTGTCGCCCTCTTGTGAGCAATCAAAGCCCATTTAATTACATCTTAAAGTTTTTAAAAAAGATATCACCTTTGGTATTTAGAATTATGTCTCGATACTTCGTGATCAAGCCTCGTATATCAATCCAATTTATTTAAACTTTGCTGTTGGCTAGATTTTTTTAGGGTCCGGATATACCAGGGGAGAATTTTCCAGTGAGACACCTGAATATTTTTTAATATGTAAGAATGCGTATTCACGTTCTATAAAATTTAATCCATCACAGNNGCCTAAAACTTTACTTAACAATTCTTCCGAAATTCTGAAAAGTTTGTTTAAGCGACCTATGCCGTTTTGTCTGCTAACCATAAAATTAATTTTGAATATTAAAATCTAGCTCCTCTTATATAAACTATTTTTAGAACTTCGTTTAAGAAATCCCCGGTTCTCATGCGTTAGATCATCAAAGTAATTTATACTGTTGTGATATGTCAGCAGTTTTGTTCACTGCTTCTTAAATCCGTATTTAGTCAATGTAGCGCAGTTTCAGTGAGATTGCAATGAAAATTCGGTTGCAATTTAATACATTTTTCGTATGTACAGTGTATTACAGTGGGCAAATTACATGTGAAACTGAAGTTACAAACATTAAAGTAAGGTAATAGTGATTCTTGTCGGTATAACTTGTATGTTAAAACCTACATATAGTGTCCCAGAAGTAAGCAACAGTTTTACTTTTTTGATATGAAAATGCAACTTTTAAATAAAACAGTTTATCGTTTTTCAGATTCTGTATTAAACATAACTTTCAAAAATATATACAAACATAAAAGCTCAAACATAAATAAATACTACTACAACAGAATTTAAGTCCACAAACCACATAAATGACAGCAATTAATAAATTATTTAATTATAAATTAAGATTTAAAGTACTTTAAATGAAAATATCTTTGCAAAAAAAATGTGCTCCATATTGATGCACAGTAACTTTGAATAAATTATTAAGAACATACACATGACTCTTGTTACATATTACAAACGCTAATTATTAAAAAAATCACAAAAATATTGTACACAACAATAATTACTGCAGTTGGTCAATTCTTAATCGGTACCAAAATACTTTTGCCCAAAATGATTTGGAGCCACTGGATGGACTTCCGAGGTTAGCATTTTCAACTAAAAATAAAACTTATACAAAGAACGGTAAGCACATCAATTACCTTTGGAAATGATTCAAGTACAGTCTGTACAGCGGCAGGTGTGCAAAATAAGTTACTTAAAATGATATTGTCTTCCTTGACTTTATGTTCTTTTAATACTGTTACTGCTTTACTGACAGTGTTGCCAGTTGACATAATTGGGTACATCAGCAACACCTTAAAATTATATTTTTTTAAATTTGAATATAGTTAGTTGCAAGACTTATACATGTCTTTTGGCAATATCTTCAGGAAATCTGGCATACACCACTTTCGCTTCGTGAGTATCAGCATCCGACTCCACCAGGATTTTCCCAATTCTAATACTACGACAACAGTCTCTAAGTCCCTGTTCCATGGCTTCCCCAGATCTGACAATGGACACTCCACAATTACCCGATTTATATTTCAGGCCATTGTAAGTCTCATTCGTGGGTGTTTTCACTTTACAATCAGTAAACGGCAGTTGATTCAAACTTTCCTCGATCACTAGTCGAATCAACCTGTCGGCAGAAAACTTAAAGTCGCTCCTCGAAGTCTCCCTGAAATAAAACAGACATCAAAAGCGGTCCCGGAACTAAATTCTCATAATCAAACCTATCACGCAAAATCGTTTGCAGCTCTTTGATCTGGTTATTGCAGTAGAGGATCTTTAAATTCTTGTACTGATTAACGTATTCCGCCCCGTCTATGAAGTCCAGTTCTGCATTTCCCATTATTTTTTTTGCGTATCAAGAAGCGAAAGTGAGGTTAGGAAAGCGTGTTAAGTACCGTGCTAAAATGGAATATTTCCGTGAAATACCTAATGAAATATAACAGAACCGCTGCAGAAATACAACACTACCTGATTTGTGTAAGGTAAGTGTTTGGTGGCGAAATATTGGCTGAAATTGTCTAAAATGTGCACTATCTCCTAAAAGTGAGGTTATGTCAAAACGTTAAAATGCTTGCGATTGTCAGTGGCGCACCAAATCCAGCGGCGGCGTATACGTTGCCGAAAAAATCGATAACTTAATGTTATTTCCAGAATAATGGGCCGAACCAGGCGGAAACGGTTAAAAAAGAAGCTCAGAAATTCTTTGGATCACGAAGCCGAGGTTATAAATTTACGAAAATTTATGACACGCAATGGCTTCAATGACGAAATTAATCTAAAACTGCGTAATTTTCCCGAAACGGGTCGTGGAGTAGCCACCGTAAAAACCCTCCACGCAAACGACGTTATAATTAGAGTTCCTTATAACTTAATGGTCACCTATACGACTTTGCAGTCAGGAAAGTTCCCCCAGTTATTTACATCCAGCAGTAAATTAACCATTCACGATTTACTGGCTGCGTTCTTGGTAATGGAACGCCATAAAAAACAGTCATTTTGGTCGAGCTATGTCAGTTCTCTACCACCGAAACCCCCTTGGATTCCTTCGCTTTTGTCTGTGGAATATATCGAATTACTTCCGGCTGATTTGAGATTAGCCGCAAAGAAATCACGAAGACTTCTCGAAGAAAGCTGGTCGAGGATAAAAAAATCAATAAAACGCGACTGGACTTGCAGTTGCTGTGGTAAGAGAGCAGATTGCGTGCTAGACGTGAATACATTTACTTGGGGGTATATTTTGGTCAATACTAGGGCTGTTTACGTCAACCCCGAGATCGTTCGCGAATCATGCGGTTCTTGCGAAGACATTTTATCAGATCAACCTTGTATGGCGCTTTGTCCATATTTGGACATGTTTAATCATAGCCACACAGCTAGGACCAGAGCTGAATTAATTCGTCGTGAAGGACGTTTGGTTTACCAACTCACTGCTTTAAATAGCACCAAGAAGCACCAGCAAGTTTTTATTTCTTATGGAGCTCATGATAATGTCAAGTTGCTCACAGAATATGGATTCTTCATCCCAGGGAATCGTTTCGACTCCATCCAAATCCGAAGTGAAGATGTTCTCAAGGTCCTAAATTTGAATTTAAATGATTCTCAATACAAATTTATTCGTACTCATGGTTTAGATAAGTCTGATTTGTATATAGGCGAAGGAGGACCATCTTTTAATCTGAAAGCGTTTTTGTTTGTTGCTTTCAAAGATAGTACAGCCAAGAACTTTGCTTCAATCATTTATAGTGACAGTTACCCCAAACATTTTTTGGAGGGAATTGTAGATTCTTGTCGAAAGTTGTTATACTTGCATCTGGAACTTACTGAGAAAGCCTTGAGGACTTTCCAAGATCTTGCATCAATCGATTCCGAAAGAGACGTCTCTGTTATCATCGATTTTTTGAAGTACAGAAGAGAGTTTGTGAAAGTACTCTGTGATAATAAACAATAAATTTATTGAGTTTCAACATGTACAATAATATTTTTATACAATGTAATAAAACAATAGGTGTAAAGTGCATCTAATAAATTGAAAAATATCAATGAGACTCTAGTAATTGAATTATCCCCTTGTATTGCAGTCCCTGAAACAGATCTGATTTTAATAACAAAACCACAATTCTCCTTACTTGCATGACCCAAATTAAAACTACCCGATCAGAAGAATTTAATAATAAAACCCTCGACAGTCAAACGGGGCATGTTTTCAATCAGATCAAGGGGGTGGTTGTGCGGATCACCGCGTGACTGAAACGGGTGTGCATCAGTAGGGTGGGTGCGGGTCTCCGCCAAGGGGCGATTAGGCGCGCTAACACAGGTGTCCCATCCCTTATCCAGCCATCCCTCAACTGGCACGCTCCACCCATTGAAAACGCAAACATTTTGAGTACTGCTACCATGCAACACTTGCCATTAAAGAAAACGTCACGCTCGACGAAAATCGCGGAATGGTCGACGCGTTATTGTATAATAATTTGTTTTGAATAAGTGCCATTAAGGGATGCTGTCATAAATAATGGTTGTGGAGGGCGTCGCGATACCCACCCCTAATTTTCTTTCGGTTGTTCTTCGTCCGCTGTTTGCTTTTGCGCTATCTCTTCTTGCAGTTTTAAATGGTCGGCAAGAATGATGTCTTCTTGTGTTGGTCCTTCTTCTTCCTCGCTCGGTTCGGATCGAGGTGTTCGGTTCAAGGCCTTATATATTTCAGCCCTGTTCTCGAGGATTTCACGCACAATATCTGCAACAGCACGCTTTTTTGTGCTTTGTTGGTATTTTAAAATTGTTTTGTAATCACCTGAAAGTACGTCTCTGCTGCTCACGATGTCTTTTAGCTCGTGCGTGACCTCCTTCATCAACCAGGGCATGAAGGACTCGTCGATGTCTAACAAAAAGTTTGACTGTGTCCAAATTGGCGGAAATTATCTAACAAAACCAACCTTGTTTAATGCTATCCATGAGGAATCCTTCGCTTTCTAGTCCTTCGAGCACTGACGGAAGTAAGTCGGCTACATAACCTTGCATTAAAACCGACGCTGCTATCCTCTCTTCCATTTCCTTCTGTAATCGATAGCCTTCTTCGTATTCTTTTATTGTTCGATCTTTCTCGTGCGCCAGTCTCTTTTCTCTTTCTTCTAGCCTTTGTGCTTCGGCAGTTTCTACAGCTCTTATTTCCAAGAATCTCCTCTGCTGCTCTCTGAGCGCCGCCAACTCTTCCTCTTCCAAAACTTCGATCAGTGCTTGCTCTATCGTCTTTCCGACGAGAACTTCCAAAATCGGTTGCACTTCCATGTCGAAATCGAACAGCTGAAAGCATTGTTTAATCTTAAGCCGACATGACGGAAGATTTCAGACTCACATCTCCAGGGTAAATTTGCGTTTCCGCATCTATTCCGATCTTCGCCGGTACGTAGAACGGTGATATGGGCCTCTCGAGGAACAACTCGGTTTGGGTGCAGATGTCCGAAACTGGAGGATTGTTGAAGATTTCTTCTAGATAAAGTTCGGTTTGGACGGGTTCATGTTTCCTTCCAGGCACTGGAGGTGGTGAACCTAATCGAAGTTGGGCGGCCCGAACTTGTTGGTTTTTGGCTTTTCTTCGAGCGAGCGCGCGTCTTCTCGCCTCCGCCGCACGAGCCGCTGCTGACTCGCCATCACCCTAAAGAAGTTCTTTTGTT
>QDEB01046323.1:0-14959 GCA_004193795.1 Asbolus verrucosus | reverse complement strand
GGACTATTCTAATTATTAATAATAAATATAATATAGATAATAGGGTAAATGTATTTGAGTATTCTTTTAGCGCACGAGCTAATGCTCGCTAATGCGAAAATTAGCGCACGAGCGTTAACAAAAAGCTCTATTGATCTTGACCATGTCGCTGGCTGCTGCTCGTACGTTGATATCCTGAGAACCCTTTGACCTATTGAGTTCAAATTTTGTTAAATTCGTAGATACAGGTTCGTTAATGGACAATATAGCTCATAGGGTTGTGGGGAGCGCACAGGTCCCCTTTATTATTAATTAAGATAACAGAATGAAATTTTGTCAGTTTGTCACAAACATCGAATGGAGGGAAACAAAAGAACGAAAATCAAAATCGGTTACTTAGCGCCTGAGTTATTAGCTTTCAAATTTTTTAGATTAATAAACATTTCTATTTTTTCCAAATTCAATTACAAACTTCCCTATATAATTCGAATTGTCATTTCACATGAAAATACGTGGAAAATAATGCGAGTGCGCTAATATTACGGTGCAGATTCTGCACCCAGATTAAACAAATTAAATCAATTTCAAAGATCCACACAAATCAAAGATCCACCGAGTTTAAAGATCCACACGATCCGACTTCCAGGCTTTTACATTACAAAATGGACATTTTGTGTCAGTTCTTGACTGTACTAGTCCGCTACGTTCTACACGTTTGTTCTCTTGATTTTTTATAAAATTCAACTGTCTATGCTACTTTGAAAGATTGACGTGAGAACGTATAAAGTTGCTTAGCAATGGCATGCTACATCTGCCTCTTCATCGAAAAGTGTAAATCTAATGTAGATTTCATGTAACATAATTTTCAATTTTTTTATAAATAAAAAAGTTGTTTACTGTTGTTTTCTTACATTTCTTATACTCATGAGCACATGACTAAAATTCTATCGTCTAGATGACAATAAACAAGAATAAAATTTAATTTAAAATCAATTATTTGATAACAGACTGTAACTTTAGCAATATTTTGACATCAACTAAATACTCCTATTAAATATGTTCTCAAGTTAACTGCAGGAAGTTCTTTAGCATTAACTGTTTTTTCCAGATATGTTATCAGCAGAGGTGGAATTTTAGATAAATCTCCGTCTTATTCAGATTATAAGCAAATAATTAAAAAACATATTCTTATACATGTAAATGGTTGTTTTTTTAACCCTATTTATTTTTGCCGAAACTACCTATTTTCCATTTTTTCGAAATATTTACCTGTTTTGTACTTTTTGAAACTAAACTTAGAATTGACATAATTATGTTATTTAACAATATTTGTGATAAGATATTTTGAATATCAAAAAATTTGGTATTCCTTTATGGACTGTTTTGGCTAAATTCCGGACCTGTTGTACCTTCTAGTCCTTACCTATTCTGTTTCTAACAATCAATCAATATTAGACTTATGACTGGAGAACGGAATTTAATTTACACTATTTAAAAGTAATCGACGTTGGTTAATGTTTGCATATTTTGCATGTAATTTTACATATTTCAAGGGCCTGAACTTGTTTATGAATATTTAGTTGCTTTTGGTAGATTTAAAATTGTTGGAAACATTAATTAAGCTAATTTCAAATATTCAGAGAAAAGCACTGTTCTTAAGTTTCTAAACTAGCAAATTAATTTTATTGTTCTTTAAAGTCGATTACTACTATTAAAAGGTTTGCAAAAATAGTACATATTTTTCAAAATTGATGAATATTTAAAAGTTGTTCTTTGCATGTAGTATATATGCATATTATGAAAAATCTTAACATATATTGTTTATCGGCTACTCATGATCTTATCAGAGTGGTCTAGTTGAAGTATTATTGACTTTTATTACATGACGGTATTTCCGATTTTTCGCCTTTTTTGAGATTATAAAAGTAAATTAATCATTTAAAGATGTAGTTTTCCAAATCTCGAAAAAACTTTAAAAGCTAGAAAACTACGAACAGATGGACAAAGACTACTTTTCTAGATTCGTGTAACAAAAGATTGAAAAAGCAACTAAATTATGTAACAGTTTAAAAAACAGAAAAAGTAAAGTAACGTTAAATGCTTCTTAAAATTAAGCTCTTTTTATTTCTGCTTCCTATAGAGTAAAGCAAGCATTTTCATAAAGATAGTGTGAGTTAACATTGAAGTGAACGTTTTCGTAGCCATTAGTCTTTTAGAAAATCCAGGTTACTTAAGTGTGATTCCCCCATCCAGTTGGCGGAATTTCATCAATTTCACTATTGTTAACACCTATAGAATCCAAAGAAAATCACAATTTAAAAAATAGTTAAAACTTCTCAGAAGAAAATTCTTAGAATTCTGCTCGCGAAATTTAGAACCTAAATTCAGTAATTGGATAGTAACGATAATGCTTTCTCCAAACTGAACAAAATACTTATCATAATAAACTGATTTTAATTAAAAATCTCATTATCGTAACTGTCGTGCCTTTGTTGACATGGCGGTCATAAACTTGAAGGAATGTGAAGAGGGGTCGGTTAAAAATTTGTGAAAGGGTAACCCTTGCACCACCACTACCGGTAGAGTGACAAATAGTAGGTCTATGCCACGGAGTGTAGTAATTCACTTCACTGTTCCATATTTTCATATAAGCTCAAGTAGACACACAACATCTATTTTACTTTCTTTCAACCAATTCCTTCATTTACACATTAATAAAAGTGAATACAGAAAATTGTTAAGATATGATTAAATTAGACAGGTAAAGTATTGATAAACTTTAATTATACAGTTTACAAGCATGACACCGCAAAATGTTGTAAGCGTTCATTAAAATTTCTAAATCATTTCCATTTTTACGCCTTTTTTTTACACCAGTTTGAGGTGGTGCAATAGTTAGCAATATACGTTATGAACTGTATTAAGGAAAATACATTGTTTTCAGTTTCTTTGAAGTATACATTGTGGAGTCATACAAGCAGCTCAAAAGAAAATACTGTGAAACTTTACAAACTTCAATAGTGTTAGAAAACTAATGGTTAATACTTTATGGAATATTATTATAAGAACAAAACCAAGGTATTTTCAAACTATAAAGTCTCGTCTGAATCGATCTAGTCTATCAGCATTTGCGACACCTTGAACTTTTTAAAAAGGTACCGAAACACTTGATCGCTAGTTTGTCAACATTTTGTGGATAAGACTGAATAGTAATATATCCTGAGAGCAACATATACCAAAGATAATCCGTTTACGTACAAGGAATCAAGTTGCTTTTAGAATATTTATCCTGTCTCCCTTTGGAACAACAATGGTTGAACTGTCTAATTCGCGAAAAGCACACACTCAGAGCTATTATTACAGTGTAGGAGTAGAAATTAACATAGATATTCTTGGTTAGCACGTCGGACCCTTTCAACAAGATACAGAGTTTAAATAAACTCATCTAAAATAAGTTTACGTTCTAGGAATATTACCAAGTGGTACTTGCTGTCGGAGCATTTTTAAATACATGAAAAGTGGGTCCGGTAACAAAGAGCCAGTCCATTAATGAATAGTGAAAAAGCATGTAATTACAAGTTGAATTAAGTGGTCGATTAAACAGCAACTGATAGTTGGGGCCCTGTAATTTGCTGCGGTTCAATTCGATGTGCAGACATTGCAGGAAATGGTGGACAGGTCGAGTAGAAGTATTGCAATAATTTACAAAGTTCGTTTATTCCATGAAATTAATTTCAGACAATTAAAACTTTGATTGGATTTTTATGCAGTTGGGCATAAATAACTACAGCATTTCTTTGTGAGTAGGAGCAGGTGCTTTAATAATTAAACTTTGTGAACTTCTGAGGAAAAATTCGATTTTATACAAATATTTTGAACGCTGCGGTTTGCTGTGAACAAAGAGCACTTTTCAAACGTGATTCAACAAGATTCAAGCACTGTAGTGTCCAGTGGATAATATGTCTATTATGTATCAACTAATCTATTGAGTGAAGAGTAACAAGGAGTGAAGTACTGTAGCCATAACCGCACTATATGAACCTCCGGGTGTTCCTATTACACTCTACACAAAGGCAATTGACACTTAATCAATCCGTAATAAATTGCTGAACGGTCAATGCAGCCAGAAAACTTACGCCAACAACTAACTCATAATTGGCTCTGCAAAATTTATTGCTTTATATGTCACGTATTCCAGACAGGTATTTTAACAGCGTTTATTTACTGTCAAAATTAAATAAACTACTATGACTCCCTCAGTTGCTTATTTATGACGGCATCAACACTAAAAGAAATGAATGCATTTGGAAGTCGAACGAGCTCCTGGCCAGATTTTCATATGATAATGTTAAAACCTTTTAATCTGTGCGATTGATCTCGATGTAAAATGCAAACTTTTACGAGCGAATACAGATAATTCCCGATGAAAGATCAGCAGGAAGCGAAATCAAAGTGCTTGAACGGCTTTACGGGAGGCATCTGTGCAGTTTGGTGTTACATGTTTTTTGATAAAAAGAATATTGACCTTTCAGAAAGTTCAGCTGGTTGGAGAACATGAGAAAGGAATGCAAATTTGAAATTTTACAACAACAGTGAGCCTCTGCGACGGAAAAATCAACAAACTAGCTCTTTCTTGTTCCTTAAAAAAAATGGCTAAATGTAAAAGTAAATTTAAAATAGCACCACAAATATATATTTTTCTTACTTCCTAGGATTGTATTTTGCACGACAATTTCTGCAAGTATTAAATTCAAGATTGCATTGTGCTAAAATGACAATTAACAAATTGAAAGTCACTAACAGTAGATTATTTTCTAAAAAAACTAAATTTATTTATTTGTACTGAGAATATTCTAAATACATCTTAATTCCAGAACTACCCCTATGGTGACAAAAGACTGTGGAAAGATCCAGTCAAAGGATCTAAAGTGCAATTTACATCAATTCGTGAGTAAAAATTTGACATTTGCGCAATAACATAATAAGAAGAACATTGACTAGAAGAACTAAAATGAAACAATCAAGTACTCCCTTTTAATTAAAAAATTTTAAAAAATATACCTGTATCTACATCTATAATATATGATTAAAAAGAAATTGACTTTATAGCTGAAATTACATTTTTATTGAACTATTAATTTCAGCATATTTGTTAAATATGGACTTTTGTGAGAGGTATGTACTACTCGATAGTAACTCAAATGAATCGGCATAGTTTGTTATTAAATTCCTTGTAATTATGTAAAATAAAACCTGAACCTGCATTCCAATTTTATTTCCAATACATTGTTGTTAGAGTGTTATAGTTTAATTAACACTGACAATATAAATTATCATAAATGAAGGGTTCAATGATTGAAGGTGTTCATATTTTAAATTTCAGTTAGTGTATTTCTCACTTTTGTTTCAATTACCAATTGTGACATATAATCTTAGGGTTCGTGGTACCATTTTATGTCATCATAAATCGTAACTTAAATTAGGACTTGAGTCACAGTTGTAGCGATAATCATTTGCAAGGACCCTAAGTGTTGATTAAATTCAATCAAAAGTGGTGCAAACGTCTCGTAATCGAAAAAGATGTCTCAGTGATAAGCTTCAGCAGACAGCGGTTGAACTACAAACGTCATTCTTACCCTTCGCTCTTCAAATTGTATGTCATTCCTGAAAGTGGTTATTTCAGTTGAAAGCTATAGGTAACTGAATATATACTTTTTACGTCATTAAAATATTATACCCTAAAATAAGTAACTTTACTATTTTAGGGTTTAATATTGTTGTTCTGTCAATTATTTTTTTTTAATAAAGTAATGTTTAATTTCTGTTAATACCGAAATCGACATGCTAACAAACTTTTGGCATGTACTATGTGCAGATATATAAATTAAAAATTTCAGGAAATATTTTTAAAATTTTCATACAATAGTACATCAAGAAACGTATTCTCGTATTCAGTTTTCTTTAAGAGAATAATGAATTAAATATATTCTCGGCACAACTAACATTATTTTATTTTTTTAATTTAATGACGTATGATAACCATCCCATCTACTAATACAGCTAAATTTATTTTTTCTTTTTCGGTTATTATAAGTTTTCTAATTAGAATTAAAGCTGTATTTGTTAATTGTGCCCCATATGTGTTACAAGTAAAATAAGAGGAATGGTTTATTTATCCACTTATCCAGTGCTGTGATTTCACCTTCATCTTCAAATCCTAAACGCTTTATTTATACAAATGGCATCGGGAAGTGAGCTATTACGTAAAGTAGTGTTACAGTATTATGATCGCATCCATCCAATCCATCTTATCCATCATTCTCCTTTCACTCTTCATTTAATTCATGTATTTTTCAAATTCAAAGCTTCTGCTATTTATTTGATGCAGTCTAACACGACTTGTCTGATCTATTCACAGAACGTTTTCAGCGTTTTTTTTTTTTTGTATTTTTTTTAAATCTAGTTGGAAATCGCAACCGTCGCACACGTGACGTACTGAACATTTTAAAATAAATTTCGACTACTTTTACACCTTCGGACTAGTCAATTCGAATCACAAGCTTCATTTCAATTTCATTGCAGTACAATAGCTTCAACAGCCATCACAAATAAATCAGCTATTTTTGCATCAATGTTTTTCAGAGAGAAGTTAATTTTTCATAGAACTATTGGTAACGTCTTACATCAAAATAATTTCAATATAGGCGACTTGACTCTCTTCTCTTCTTTGTTGATATTGAACATTAATTTAACATCGATTTATGAAAGTAATTATTCTAACTCTCATGGGGGTAATTTTATTCACTACACTCTTATTGTCATTAATAATATTCGTATTTTGCAATTCCCTAAACACAGTTAGATTTTATGTTTATTAAAATTAATGTAAAGAGCAGCTTTGGACAAAAAAATGGCTATTTTTTAATTTTAATTTTTTCGTTAATAATGAATTTTAACTTATAATATATATGTCCTTGGTTAATTAGAAAGTCGAAGTGATGCAATTATTGAACATATATGTTTTGTCCAAACGTCATGTGGCCACCTTTAATCATGAATGTAATGGCGCTGATATTAGAATTCTCACGAGACTACAGGAAAATGAGATCGGTCCCCTTTCAGATTGTCGTCTAATTCTAATGTACATTCCCGCATTATTACATACACGGAATTCGTTATACTACATTTGGTTCGTACACAAATACTTCCCACAAAAATGTCAAATTTTCTTTTTGTAATAAGGTAAAGAATGATCGTAAAAATAATCATTGTTGGAAATACACTGCGATGGTTATTTTCCCCAGAAGCTTTCGGAAAGTTTGTTAATTTAACATATTTCGTTCCTTTCCAGAAAGTATCACAGCAAATATTTCTGCTGACATTGAAACTGTGGGCATAAATCACTTGTGTTTATTAGAAGGAAAATACCACTCTTAGTTGCCTTTCAAATGGATAATAAATACACAGAGACCAAGATGTCAGGGACAATAAAATAAAGCTGCAGTCATTATACAGCCCTAACATGATAAAATGTTATTTATGTAATGAGCTAAAGAATTTTGAAACAACGTAATTTGAGTTGTAAACAACCATTATGCTATAATAAATAAGAAATATGTTGCAGAACTCATATAAATATTAAATGTATACATTTTTAGATATATTTATAAGAATGATGTTTGGAGTAAAATATACTATAACACTTTGTTAAATATCATTTTTGCAACAAGTTTAATAACAATACAAATTCGCAAAAAATAATTTTTATAGTGACTAAAAGGCTGAATGGTATATCAGAATTTTTTTTTTTCAAATATAAGTGTGTGATAGTTACCGATCATGCCCAGCAATGTTCTGTTATAATTCACTGACACTGTGTCAGAAGAAACTGCTGACAGAAGTTTTTGTACTCGAATTTCAAACAAATTTCTGTTTACAGTGAAAATTAATAGAGAACCAAGAAAACTGTATATTATTTACAATTGCAATGATTGTGGTCAACGATACGTTGAAAGTTTAAAGTAAAATACAACTCGAAAAAGTAATGCCGTTATTATGTGACTGAACGATGGTATCTTAGCATCAGTGATTAAATGTAACTAAAATTTTTTAAAAAAATTAATAGTTTAGTTCTATACTAATTTTACTAGACAGTTATGAAGTCTAATTAATGAAAAAAAAATGGTATTCTTAAAATAATGACATACGTAAATTTTAAAAATTTTTCAGAAGAAGCAAAAGCGGACAAATTTATCGACTTATCTAGTTTGACATTTTAATTTTTTTTAAATACAAGCTCGTATCGCAATCAAATTTTTGTAGTAATTTTATATTCTATTCTCTAAAGATTAAATTTCTATGTTAGGAAGAAGTTGCAAAAACTAATCAATAAATTAATTTAATCTGCTAAAAGGGATGATTCTGTATTGCTTTCTGATACATCATTGTCTCCAGAGCTTTGCATTACCACACGGGAAATCTGAATATTTTCTTATTGATATCTTTTGAATTCAAATATGATTTACGAAATACAAGCAGATTCCAGTATATGTACAAAGCCACGAAGTTGTTATGAGGACAAAAAAGTTCAAAGCAGTCTGGCTTTTCTTACATCTCACTGTTCACTACGAAATGTTTGATAGAGTAGGTACGATAATGCAACTGGTGTAATCTATTTAGGTAATTTGGAAATGACCTCTGCCTCGAAATACAACTTCATCTAACATAAAGCAAAAAAAAAACATGAATACGTTTATACCTATGTATACAGTTGGTCCTGAAATAATGTGCAAAATTTTAACAGGTGATTGTACGCGATATAATAAGCATATAACATTTTCGTCATAGATGCCATTTTAGGCCACAATGAATAAGGGTTAAATGTTTGAAAGCCACTGAACTGGCATAAAACGTTGAACTTGACTTACTTGCAACAAGACAATAAATACAGGTTTTTGTTCTTCGACAAAAACTAATAAGAACGGATAAGTCAGTAATTAGTTGATGAAGCGTTCCGAACGGTGCACTTGATTACAACTTGCTGCATAATTTTTATGTTAATAGGATGTGTGGTGCATGGGGCTCATTTTAAGCGTTTATTGTCCTACGTTACGCCTTTGCGTAACACTTTGGTGATGTTGAGAATACAGTAAGTTGCAGATTAAAATTAGCAATTCCCTTTGAAAAAAATTTATTAAGATTTTTATATTTTGGTCGTCAGGATCTATCATCATGTATAATTTTGCACATTATTTTAGGACGAGTCTGTATGTTCTACAGACGTGCTTAAATTGATTTTATTATCCTTCACTTTTATTTAAATAGTAAATAGGTTTGAGATTAATATTGCACTGACCTCTATTTCTAAACATTTCACAACAATAACAGGGATCTTAGCAATTCTTTCGCTATTCACAACTGTTAGAACAAAATGATAAAAGATGGAGCCACCAAGAACTCAGAATTCTACTTTTTAGGAATTCAGTAAATCAGTTCTGTTTTATAATTCGTCAAAAGATGGCGCATCACTAATCAATATTACTGGGCTTGTTAAAGAATTCTTAACTAACTTTGTTTTTATTACGTCCAGAGGGACACAGTTTACTACAAGTTGGTATCATTCCTTGGTCGGTGCTTAAATTTATTTTACCCCAGACTTGCCTTCTGAAACTCTCAAGTTGAGTGTTACTTTTTATTTAATTTATATATTTTGAAGCTGCGTCGACGATATACCAAACACAAAACATGTCTGTCAAGCAGTCAATTACTGTAGAATTCCACTTTAAAATATTGAGAAAAACTATTCTCACCCTAGAAAAAGTGAGTCGAAATAAAATTGCAATTTCCAGGGAGCCAGTGACGTTCGATTGACGTCTGCTTCAGCATTGCCCGGAAAGTTGTTACCATGGTCCCGGTAATTTTCGAACAAGTTAAAGCAGACCACCTACTGCTGTAATTTAATGCGAAAGTTATCCAAAAGCTGAAATAGAATACATCTAATTACGCAGAAATGTGAAATGAAATTTTCCGTCTGCATTTAAAAGAGGACGAATACAAGATGTTATTCACTTAATAAGATAAGGGAAGGACAGCTACATGAAATAAGGTGCGTTTAAAAGCTGAATCTCCGTATTAACGGAGTAAACCGATTTTGAGCTTGGGATTATTCGAATATGTCAAGGAAAGTTTGAGTTATTCATCATAAAAATTAGGTCATATTGACGGCGTTGCATTAGAAGTTTTGACATTCAAAGGAATACCATGAATAACCCATTAATCTTTTTAAATTTCTTTTGTGCATGTCAAACACTAAGCCCTCACTTAAAAATACAATCAATAAAACGTCTCAATCGATATTTTATGTCTTGAGTTATTATTAGTCGCGCCATTAAAAAATCGAATCATTTATTAGAGCCTTTCACACTCCTTCAAAATCGCACCACTATATTTTAAAAGCAATGTAATGTTATGACGTACTTCCAATGGCTCATAAAAATTCCGGTAAAGCTGGGGATGAAAATGTGCCGGGCTTCGATCTCTAGAGATGGGATTACCCTGCGGCTTCGTCACCTTCGGTGGCTGCGTCTGCCTCCCCTGTCACCTGATAAATTTTTCCCTCGTTAGACAACACCTGTGTCCTAATCCTGCAGCTGCAATATTTTAATTTTTCATTCGGATTTCGAAAAGGTATCAGAAATCGCCTTGTTGAACAATGACGGTCTATAATTAAACAACAATAAAGAGTTGAAACGTTTTTCCGTAAATACTCCGTTTAAATGTCATCGTGCCAAAACGTAACCTTGGACGTCGCCACATTCGACATTGAATTGGGCGTGGTGATGACAATAACCGGACCAAAATCTCGTCTTTGTGAGATTATGAGGCAACAATTAGATTTCGTAGATAATGCGCCCAAAATTTCAGCATTTCAACACTGCGAAGATTCTCCGTTTCCTGTTTACAAAAATTCGAGGAATTTGCTAATTCCAACCCAAATCCATCTCTTCCGACACATCAATGATTAAAGTCGAATTTTTTTCTTGGGACAATTATAGTGGACCATATAGGAAATGGATTGAATGTCAAAAGCCTGTTTAGGCGTGTACAATATTTACTGGATTAATTTATATTTCGAGTAGGGAGCGAGTATAAAAGCAATTCGGACTTCTGACAAAGCGTATTCATTTTTCAGACCTACAGCAAGGTTAGAAAAATTGCAAAATCAACAGAATGAAGGTGAGTGTGCGTTGTTCTTTTAATTAATTTCGCTAATTAATTACACGAGTTTTTCTTTTTATTAAACAAAACAGTCTTTGCACCTCGCGTCCAGAACTTAATTGTTCAAATTAAAGATAATTAGGCTTTTTATTTTGATCATTTAGACGTCACTTTTCTAATTTCTCGAATTTTTCATCATTAAAGGTGTGTTAATTATAATGAAACAGGCACTTCGTTGCATACTTCCCCATGTTCTTTGTGCTCTTTCATTCATCTTAATATTTCAACGGTTTCAAGCTCATTATTGTAAAATTTTTGCTCTTTTACTCTTTTGTTGCCTCGTCTGATCTAACGAAATTGATGTTCTTTAGATTTAACGGTTTTTAAAACCTATTATGACGAAAAATTCGTTAAAATTTCTGTTTCGACTTTAATTCGTCTTTCACTGTTCGAAACTCTTGAATATTTATAGATCGTTCTTAGTCTCACTCCCAACAACAATTAATAATTTGCCGAAACTACATTTGTAGACTTTGTTTTTGTGTTATCCACCAATTTTCTAAACTTTATTATCGTTCATTTATTTTCAGAACTTGTAGTTACTTTTCTCGGTAACGAATAATTGCTAATTCATTGAATATAATCTATATAAAACGGCCCTATTTAACAACATTTTCTATCATAGTCGACACAATTTACAAAAAAACATCAACTGTTCGTTTTGCATCAGTTTATCAACATATCTATATTGAATTCGTTATTATATAAAATGGTCCGACCACATCGCGTTCTATACAACTGACTACAGTATTCATTATAGGACATTATTATTATTCATAAAAAAATTCACTGGAAGTTTTATTCGGTACTGTTTGGGTATTATTAAAAAGTTTTAAACTTGCATCAAATAATCCATAGGTAATTTCAAAATCGGTTATTTGACGTTCGATTCTAATTTTGATGATTTTTGATCCCAGAATATGTAAAATTTTTACAATTCCTGAGTTTAACTACTTTCACTTAATCATTTACTTTAATTTACTGCTTTTTATTCAGATGTTTTATATGTCACATTGTTTAATAAATAAATAATAATAAATTTAATTTTAAAATGTAAAAATTCTTTAATTTTTTTCATTGATAGGATGATGAGCGATCTCATCGAAACGTCCAACAAGTAAATGTTTTCAACTACCGTGGGAACACCTTAAATTTTATACTCTCTTAATTAACTCCATGAACTCATTTTAGATCGAAAGCTTTACAAACAAATTTCTTTAAGGTTTAAATAATCGTAGATGTAATTCTCAACGGATCCCTGATAAGACTGCAAAGCTTGCAATTCAGTGCATATAACTTAAGGGCGACATGGAAATAATTTAAAAAAAAAATGAAGCAGAAAAAATTAACTTGCTACTTTGACAACTTCGAATATTTTGAATTCAAGTTACGGAAAAAGAAAGGACTTTTAACCAAAATTTTATCACCTTCTTCAAACGATTTATAACATCACACTTAAAATACATAAATATAGTTGGTTACAATTAGAAATAAATTTTACACAGCAGATCAAAACAAGAGAAGAATTCACAATTAACCTCTTTTAATAATTGTAACCACTCAGATACGGATTACAAATTTATTGTAGGATGTATTTGTGAAAATAATTTTATATAATGGTATAAGGCGAAAATTAAATGAGATAATGTGGTCACTACAAGATGAAAACGAGGGAAGCACTTAAATATTTATTAATATTCAGTAGGTGTAGCTATCAAAAATTTTTATTAGTACATAAGTACGTACATATCGGTATATATTTTTTAAATTATTATGATTACTATGTTGATGTTAGTGTTAATATTAAGTGGATAATAAGTTGTTGTAAAGTTCACGGTTCTGCATATAATTAAACGAATGTTTTCGTGTTTAGTCGCTCGCAGTAAACACGAATTAAGAATTAATTTTCGGTTCGGGCGAATTATGTTGTTCCGGTTAGCGACGGTGGTGGGAGAAGCATTACCAAGGTTCAATTGTGTAACGATCTAATAATTACTAATTAAAGTGTAGATAGTACGCTACAGATGGCTGTTGTGGCAATTAGGTAATTGTGGGAATGAAAATAAAATTATCCTGTATATTTGTGGCGAAATTCGCTGAAACACTAGCAGTAAATTAAATTTCACCAGTACTTAGTTCGCCATCTACCGCGTTATTTACACTTACTCCCTCCAGAAAGTGGCCGCAATAAACTAAAAATCCTCCCCGACTCCAATCAATCCTTCGCGTGGTAAAAGTCACTTTTTTGCCCCGACTCGTATTTTTCCAACCAGTGTCGCTGTCATCTACGCCGAGTTTTTGCTTGAGAATCTGAGGATCAACTCGATACTTGCAGGCTGTCATCGCATTGTGCGTCATCCTCGCCGTCGGCGTCGCTCACTGCGGCCTCGCCCCCACCCTCGTCCGCACCCCCAGCTTCGACAGCGCCATCATCAAGTCTGACCGCCTCGGAGGCAACTTCGCCTACAGTACCGTCGAAGGCCATGCCTACGCCGCCGTCTCCCCCGTCGTGCAGCGCGTCACTGAGCCTGTGGCCGTCTCCTACACAGCCCACCAGGTCCCCCTGGGCTTCGCCGCCGCTCCCGTCGCCGTCTCGCAGCCCATTTACGCCCACCACCAGGTCATTTCGCAGCCCTTCCTCGCTCCCGCCGTGGTCTCCGCTCCCGTCGTGGCCCAGGCGCCCGTCTTCGCCTCAACCCCGGTGGTGGGCGGCATCCCCTCAACGCCAGTGGTGGGCGGCATCGCCAGCGCCCCCGTGGCTCAGCCCAACCCGGCCCCGGCTCCGGCCCAAGGAACCGTCGTCGATGCTGACACCGTTGCTGTAGAGTCCGCTTAATATAGAAACTGTTAGTCATTAAAGTAGAATTATTTATCAAAATTGTTGTTATTTCCGATGCTAAACCGATACCTCGAATTCAATAAAAAGTGCACGTTACCTGATTGAGATTTTATTGAACTGGTTTATAACGGGCCCAATCGTTTATATTAATTATGTGTAAAGTCAAGCGGAACTGAAAAAAATTCAGTTAAAACGTAAATCAGAATGTCCTTACGAAATTTAATTTTTTTTCTGAGCACTCAAATAAATTGCTCGGAATAATTTCAATAAGTAATAAATCCGACACTTAACTCGATTTGAATATTTGACTTCTGACATTTTTTCGGTGTATCTGCTGCTCTTTTAACTTCATTTCGTATGTACTTTGAAGTTCTTAACTGATGTAAATCTCTCTTATTTACAATCTTCCAGTCAATTTTAAATTTAGAGAGTTTCTAATTTCGGATTTTCTTCGAATTATTGTCACGTTTTAATTCAGAACAGATACTTTCAAAAAATTTAGTAGGTATATTTAGTACTGATAACTGCATAAATATTTATGAAGTACACTTGTTTATGCAAAAATAATTAAATCAGATCAACATGAATAATCTGAGAAAATTAATTTTTTGTCCACATCCACTTCTCTATTTAAATGTCAAGATCAGGGATGCACCTACACGACGACGTAGGAAGCTACATCACATTCTTCAAAATTATCATTGGGAGATGATAACATGAAAAAGCCTGGAACTCGGAGCCTGTGGATCTTTATACTCGGTGGATCTTTGATTTGTGTGGACAAACAACTTCTATGTAAGTGTTAAGACCTTGAGCTTCTCCTACCCTGACGTCAGAGGGTGACGTCCCGGCTGAAACGGGGTA
>QDEB01046198.1:3489-14598 GCA_004193795.1 Asbolus verrucosus | reverse complement strand
GATAAGTACCATATAAAGTAATACCAAAGTAGCAATTAATTATTAGGTGTGTAACCCGCGCCCTCAAAACTCATTCCCCCTTTTTAATTTTGTTTTTGATTTATTAACCAAATTTAATGTAATTGATCCAAGTATTGCACCATATTCATTGCATTCAGTTTGTATCGAAAATGGGTCAAATCAATAATATATATTTCGTCTTTAAACCTTGATACAGTTTACAGTATAATATATATAAATCAAAAATCGAACATTACATTTTTCGATTAACTAAATATCATTTCTTTCCACAGTTTCTTTATTGTCTCCATTCATTCTAAGTCTTCTCTCTATTAGGGTTTGTGTCCCTCTCGTTTTTTCCTTTTTGTCTCGTCGGAAAATTCTACAAATTCTACAAATTTCAACCTCTAAGAATCGTGCGACATCACACCACATTGGCGAATAATCGATGTACGGTAGCAGCAGAATTTTCCGACAATGCAAAAATATTGTAAGTGCATGTTTCTGCAAAATATTTTCTATAAACATATCCGATGCACTGATGCACCCAGGTAAAAGCTATCGTTGCGATAAAAGCATTAGAGAAAATCTCCATGTGGTTAATAGTGCAAACAATGTGCATTTTATTCACGTATTCAGGCATTTTAGGAAAGAAAGAAGTCTCGATAAAAGCAAATGTTGTATTTAGTAGTCTTGCTGCGGCGTAAAATGAGCTATTTATAAATAAAATTTGTATACAATTTATGTTAGTATGTTAGTATTAGATTATTGCTATATTTACTTTGCGTATTGCCCAGCGTACTACATTCTGAAAATACAATTCTAAAATTCTTTCTAGGTCTAGGTTAGAGATTTTAAGAACTGATGAGAATCTGATGCCTCTTCGGATTTTCTTAATTAAGCTTCCAGTGTTAATAGCTGCCGCGAAGTAAAATTTTGAGTAAAATGAAAATATGAAAATTTGATAATTTCGTTTCATTCCGAAGCGAAATAAAACAGGCTGGGTGTGGATGTTTAGATTTTTTATGAGAAAAAGCCGCCGTGTAAAATATTAAAATGTGGCCTTGAAGAGCTTGTTGAGTTCTTTTACAATCATCTCATTATTTAAGAAGAGGTACCTCACGTTCTCCGTTATTCAAAGGGGCATTGTTAGGACTTCCCTTCCTCTTTAAAAGCTTTCGTTCATTTAAATAATTTAGATGGATTCAAAGGGTGCAGATTATTTAATTTTTTATAAATCGTCCTTTGTCACGAACCGGGAAAATACTAGTCCCCAAAATTGGCCGAGTGATTGGTTCCTGGTCCATATTGTTAAAAACAGTCCAGTAATCTCGTTATTAGCCAAGAATAAGTGGCGACAGAGGCTGGAGAAATAAAAGTACTACGAAAATTTATATCTTGATTCTTGCGGAGTCAGCCATTCATTTATTTTTTCTCTGGACGAAAGGTAAATTTATGAAGTTCATTATTTCGCAAACAAGTCGCTATAGCATGTGGCAAGGGAATCGAGAAGGAGGAAAACGCAGGGCCAATTAAAGGGGTGAGTTATGTCCATAATCGGGATAAAAATGGACTTTTTAAGCACCATGTTTTAAACCAGATGAAATCGCTTTTTCAATTTAGATCATTATACACAAAAAACGTCGTGTTCACCGGAAACCAAATCCGATTATTTTTGACAGTTGATGGAGTCGTCCGGAGTCATCCGGTTACACAAACTGATAACATCTAGGTCACTGCAGCCCCAATTAAAACTTCCAACTCCAGAATTTATGGCTGGCGAACAGTTCAAGAACGATTTTATTTAACGAATATTGTTCGTATGTATACAAAGTTCTTGAAGGCTGTTGTTGAGGTAATAAAATTTATCGCGTACATTGTTCCCGAACTTGCAGCACTCCGGGGACAAACTTCACTATTTTGATACGAAAACCTTAAGCCCGTTAGACTAACGCGTTAGACCGTTGATTAAAAATTTGAAACTTCGTTTCAAAAATTTATGTGTCGGATACTATCGCTGATTAAATCTTAATTGTCTCCACGCCCCGCTCCGGGCGATATCGAGTTCTGGCTTTTAGGACCGGTTCATACGTCCGATGAAAATTCCGGAATAAGGAGCAAAATAATAAAAATTATGTGGAGTATAAAAACGCGAAATGGAATGGCTACATGAAAAAGCTCTTTCTTCCCTGTTAAACATTTATCATCTGGAATATTTCTGAGAAAAATGTTCTTTTTACAGCGTACACTGCAAAATCAAAAAGAAATTAATAACCGTTCCTGCGTTGACTCGTCGAAAACCGGAATAAACACTGATCCAGGTGAAACCCGACCCCGGTCGAAAGCAAGATAGGCTTTAGTAAATTTTAATAAAAATTTTAAAAGTTCTGACAAGTCTCTTTCCCTCAAAATTGTTCTAAACTTTATAATGGAACTTCTGCACTTCTTGTTTATGTATTTTCTGACAATTACTGCCTCGGGATGGCTCATTACGTGGACGAACTTTTAAAGCCGCAAACTTGGTCGGCCAAAAAATTGTCACATCAAATTCGCGCCCAACTAATTTCACGGATTGCGCCGACAAATGTACCGTGTGCAAGGGACAACTCTTTTTAATTATGAAAGGATGTCATTCCTTACATAATTGATATTTTAATTAAAATGCCACATATGAGGGCCGACGTTAAAAGGCGCTAAAAGGGAGGTCATCTTGCGAATTTTAAACACGTTTTTTACAGTTGCACAAAAACTGAACCATTTTCCTCAATTTCTGGATAGAGAGAAAGGGGGAACGTTAAAGTTGCTAAATTTACATTTAAATTTCACCACATCTCACTTATTTTAGAATTTGGTCTGTGTCAGAAGTTCAGTGAAGTTCCTATCCCCTTTAATCCCTAGATTAAAAGAACATGCTGTTGCCCTACAGTGTAATTATCTAATTAACCGAATGGATGTGATTGCTTTAAAATTCAGACTTCCTTGGCGCTAAGTGGACGAAATGGAATAGTTTAGTTCGTTTTATTAATAATGCGAGCTAAAACACATATATTTTTATTTCTATTTTAGGATTCACCTCTGCACAAGCAGTATTAATGTGCTTCAAAATTTAATTCACTGAAGTATCATCAGAATCTACTTTTTCATTTTTTGTCACTAAGTCCAGAATTAGCAAATTCAAAGCCTTATAGCCTGAAATAATTTATATTTAGCTTGCTACCAAAATATCACATTAACACAATCATTATCTCAAATTGTTTGCATTTTCTTATTCTCAAACTTCAGTTGGTCCTTATTGGCAAGGTATTGTTAAATATTTTTCCTAATTCCACTACATATAAATACAGGCTGTCTTATCAACCGAAAGATATCCGCTGTTTGTAAAAATTTGGAGAAAATGATTGCTAACATTTTCATTTAACAGGTTTCAGCTTACGGAAAATAAGAGCCAATAAATTTTTTGGCATTATTGACACTCGCTTAAATGAAATTTAATAAAAATATGACTTGTACTTGAAGCAAATGAAATTTAAATTGCAGTCTAGCTGTATTTTCTCAACATGTGTTGCGCTGGCTATTTCTGAAGTGTTTTGCGTCTTTTTTTTATTATTTAGTGTAGTGTTTCGAACCGGTGTGTTTCATAACTTATTGTTTATTTTACGTTCTTTCTTTATATAGTTTAGTTTAAAATGTATTTGAAATCTGGTAAATGCGAGGAGGCAGCAAGGTCCAAAAACTAGCTTTTAAGTACATCAAATGTTTCAGTTGGCGGTAATAATAAATTAGCAGACACAAACACATTTTAATAATATACATAATGAGTGCTAACTGGTATGTTTGATTTAATAAATTTATAAATGTGAATATTTGTTGAAAGGTTAAGATCAAAGAAAGCCAAAGGTGGTCTTAAAAACTTGAAAACCAGTTAACATGTTTGCAAAATTAGTTGTTGCAAACGACACCCCACAACGAAATAATAAAATTGGACATTGAGCAATTATTTTGAGAAAGGTGAAATTGGCAACATTCAAATGAAAGATGCTCTTCTTTAATGGATAATTTCCGCTGGTTAGTAAAAATTGGCAATAATTTCAACAAAGAAAACTAAATTTCTACTATAAACTATAAATCTGCATTTTTTCTCCAAATTTACATACGTATCTAACAAAACAATTTTAGTTCGTCCACAGCATTCTGTGGTTAAAATGTAGATGAAAATATTGGATAACTGTTTTACCATTTTAATAGAGGAAATTGAAATTTACATTTAACAGTTTTTAGCCATCGGTTAAAATGAAATTGCATGGAGTGCGACTAACAATTCACATTATCCCGAATTAAAAATTTGTTACCTATATTGAATGTAGCCAAAATATTGGCGAAAACGAATAAGAAAGGATATTCATAATAACAGAAAATTTTAAATTTTTTTTCAGTTTTTCATCAAGAAAATAATTGATGACACATGATTTTACTTTATTGTTGATTACAATACATTCTTTGATAAATATTATATTAATCAGTAACAGAGAATATACTGTTTCACTGCATTTTCACATAGCTTTGTTCCGAATTTTTCGTTTTACCAACTAGCATAATTACCATATAACTTAACTAGAATCCAGCACAATGCCATTTACAAAATTAAATAGCGAGGGGCAAATAAAAGCTTTTGGGCACATTTTTTGTTGCATTTTATGCTGCAGATTTCGTTTGTGAAATGATCAGTCGTAATTGAATTTACCAGCAGCGTCACAGGAACGAGCCTGAGCTTTAAAGGGATTCGAAAAATATATTGAGAGTCGATGGGGCTTTATTCATTTAAATTTAAATCTGTACGTACACAAGCAACCTGTTTTGACGGGTAATGACTGTTGGGTGCTCAGATGAAAATTCAAACAAATCGGTGTTATTCAAATTTCAAATCATTAAATTTGTTATTCAAACAATCTTTCTAGTTTAAGAAATCCGAAAGAGTCAGTCAATAAATCAAGTACCTAACTTCTGCAGCTTTCCGATTTTCCGCATCACTTTAAACTGGATTTTCACACATTTTTAACGTTCACTAGTTTTCGCAGAGTTCGGTCGCCTCCACCGAAAAGCGCCACCTGGCCGAAACTGATGGACTAATTAAAACGACAACCGCCCTCCAAACCAGGAAAGTATTAAAATGCGCGGCTAAAAGTTTTAAATGAAGAATGGTGCATAAATGAATACACAAAAGTGAGATACATAAAAAGTAATACCCGAAAATCTAAGGCACGCCTGTGGTACCGGCTCAACTTATAATATTACCTGTCGTAATTCCGCACTTAATAAAGTTACAGCGCCGTCAAATTAGTTTCTGAGTTTATAATTAAAAAAGTTACCCTATTTTAATAGTAGGTTTCGCACAATATCGTCGCTGAGGACAACACATCGTGTTGAATTTCAATTATGTTACGTAATAACACTCCGCTTTTACGGGTAACACTCAATGAGAAAGAAATTTATTGTTTAATCTTTTTCCTGTTACAAAATGACTGAATGGTTTTCAGCAAGCCGAAATTAATTTTTCACTCAACAAATATTGCCGCAATAAAACTCTGTTTAAAGAAAATTTCTGCGGTGCTAAAAAAATGCCGACCTTAATTACTATTTGCCAGAGCGAAGTTTGACTTTCAATTATGCAAGAATTTCTTACTTAAATCAAGACATAATAACGAGTGACCGAGAATCCAAAGTTATTCCAAGCTTTTTAACAAATGTAAACAATAGGTTTTTCTGAACTTCTGAAGTTACATATCATAAAATTTCAATTTAATTTTTGTTTGTCATCGTCCCAAAATAGCAGAATTTTTGTTTGCAACTTATAAATAACAACAATTACTTGTTGAGAATAAATTTAATATTCAGTTTCGAATGTTCCCCCATGCAATGATGTTGTTGCAGGACGAAACAGTCTATTACAGAATATGAGACAGGACATTAAGGGCAACCGTTGACAGATGGTGAAGCAAAATATATTCTGCTTTTGAAGCAGTTTCATTGACAAAATATTAAAACTGTAAACTTCGTTACATTCATAATCTCACATTAATTTAAATCTCAATTGATAACGTCAAAGTGCAAATATGGAAAAATATTTTCCAAAGTAATGAAATGAAAACCAAAGTGTTGACAAAGTGAAAAACGCAACCTCCACTTTAACATANNGTGTAAATGAATTCTTGTTTCATACTACCATCTTTGTTAAAAAATCTTATTAATGGGGCGATATTTTATAATGCAACTATTTCAAATCTAATCCTGAGAACGGAATTCAATTTGTTACGTCAGTGCTAAATTTTTGTTTTTATTTCCTCTCTCCTTCTTTGCCAGTGAAGTAATAAATCGCATCGAATTGCTTCAAGTAACAACGAAATTATTTTCAAAATTAATTATTAAATTTAAAATAAAAATTATATGTTTAAAAAAAACAAAACAATCTTCCCATTTCGTTTTCACATTTATTTAGTTTCAGTATTGTGCTATGACACAAATTTGATATTTTAGGATTATTTACGGTTAGCCTCTGTCCGTTATTTACCTGATTTAATCTGAGTAACATAGTTCAGTTTGTATTTGATATAATCGTATTTATTATGTTACCTCTCCCTCAGATAATGAAAACGTTTTAAACCATTTGGCCGTGAAAGCACCGTGACCTTGAAATTTTTGTGCTAACATTACAGTTACTACTATTACTGTTTCTTACAAAATCAGATATTGTTAAAAAAATGTTTAAATAAATATAGTTTGAAAACAAACAATACCATGATATTAACAATAATCTCAGCAGAAATGCTTCAGTCAACGTTTTCCTGGGTGAATGGTAGATATCTCTACAACATTATTTAAATCAGCTAACTCAGCATTGGTAGATTAAAATGTCATAAATCATTCAGCAAAAGATTTGTTTTTATTAATATCCAAATTAAATAATAATAATAATAATAAAAAATTATATGAATCCCTAATTTAAGGCCGATATTTGCTTTGCTTGATGATAAACTTTATTTTTTTAAAATGAAAATGTTAACATGTGACATTTACAAGCATTTATTTTATGCAAAATTTTATTCCTTTCGACGTTAACGTTTGCTGCATTTCCTAGAGGAAAAACACTAACAATCGAATAGTTTTGTAAAAAATTTCGAAAAATAAATTATCTTAAATTGCTCGAGAATGTTGCAGCGAATATTTCAGGATAATTTTTAATTGTGTAAATAATTTAAAACCCACTTTTTAGAGCCAACATTAAAATAAACTATAATTTTTCAAATGCTACTCTTGAATAACATTTCCTGATTTTCAACTTATAAAATAATCTGACTGTTAACCTTATTAATGCGTCTGTACTAAAAAAAATTAAATATTTTAGGAGTAATATAAAAGTAATAAATATTTAGGAGTAATATATAAAGAAAAACAACGAGTCTTGATCTAAAACAAAAAATAAAAAGTTAATTGATGAAAAACTAACGGGAGCGTGGAAGTGGTTCAGCATGTCATAAAATATGAAATGAAAATACTCTAGACAATATCAAGAACTTGTTTCATGTCGCTACAAAACTGTTTCTAAAGACGTATTTGCTGGAAGGAGAATGGAGAACACGCATTGTAGTAAACACAATGACAATTCTTTTGCAAATTACCACACACGTTATACCAGAATATTTCAAAATGTGCAATAATACTTTCTAAAAGCTGAAACGTATACTTTCCATCGACGTGATTTCAGTTGTGATATGGAAATCCTCGAAATTAAATAAAAAAGACTCGTATTGTGCTCGCATTGCATCGGAATTCGCGTATATGTCGAGATATCCAAATGAAATAGTAAGCAGGTATTCAAACAGGAAATGTTATTCAAAATTTCAAAATCAATTTCACGAGATATGGATTGCTATTTCTGATTTATTTGAGGACTTTATGGCACACAAAGCCCATTTCCGGTTCGTGTAATGGAAATGCTATTGCAAGCCAGATAACTGTCCAAAGTTATGTAGTCCGTAATAGAGAAAAATGTCCATCGAAGAAATCGTGCAAAACATAAATTACTCTTTTTATTGGGGAAGAATAATGAGCAAATTGCGGAATATAAAAACCTCCAGGGTGCACCAATCTAAATTTCCAATTAAGGGCGCTCTTCCAGCCAAGAAGTCTGGACCATCTATTTGCGCAATAATTATGGACCTGCCTATTTTTTCCTAGTGGAATGAAATTAGTAGATCCAGAATATGCCCGCGGGATGACGTTTTGTTCGAAATCGCCGTCTTTCGGGAGAGGAGCAATTGCAAACTGGAAATAACTAGAATATCCTGAATAAAATATAGAGTTCCGCTCAGACGGTAAGTGAGATAATAATCCGATGGCTCAGTCGACCCACTTCCGCCGGAAGTCGTCGGCTATCCGTGATCGATACACGCTCCAAAATTATTCCACTCAATCACTTCGAATATTTCAAAACCATTTGGACTGCAAAAAAGTTCCAACCGCAAACAACCTTCGACGGACTTTTCGAAAACAAACAATGCAGTCTAGACGGCCACTTCCTCAGGATCATAGAGCAGAATTTCCTCGGCGAGAATTATTTCATCTCGTTCAGACCGAAGAGGGTGCTTAAAATACGAATTTTAAGAAATATCTCAAACTAAAATTGTTGCGTCGCGACTTGTAAATTTAAACATGGCGAAGGATGGGAGAGAGAGCGGATGAATCTCAATAAAAGACTTATTACAAAATTTCTCGATGGAGTGGGAAATGAAAATTCTGTCATCTGTGGATAATGGGCGAAAAAGTAAATGAATGGATGTGTAAACTTATGAATTTCTGTACGACTGATTCTTTTGTATCAATGATTAAATGTTCCGCCACTTAAAAGTGAAAGTAATGTGAACAGTTAGGTATCTATCTCTCTTAAGCGACTTTAATATCTTCCTCACCCTTGATCCCATAAAATTATTTTTTTCCGGAGCTCCGGAGTTGTCATTTTTAGACACTCGATAATGGCACTATATTTCAGCTAGAACGTTACAAAAAAATCTATGCGCTCAATGAAGTGTCACCATAAGGGTTTTAGAGCGTCAGTTGTTTACGGGTAATTAGCCGAAGCTCTTTAGTGTAGCTGCACGAAAAGAGCAGACTCTATTATTCGAATTTTATGGAAGAGAGCTCTGCTCCGAGTTTATAAAAATACTAAAATTGTCTGCTGCCGACAGGTTGCGGTTCGAGAACTCCGCCAAAGAGAGACGGAGCAAGTGTGACTGACAAACAGCAATCGGATGACATCGAGTACTGTAAATGACAACAAAGAAGATAATGAGTCGATAGATGAGGATAATTCCGATCCGAGCGATTGAACTCGAAATTTTATTCCGGCTTTTAGAGGGGCAATTCATATCGCAACAGCGAAACGCTTTTCTATTTCACTATTTTAGGTTGGTAACAACACAACCTCGTCATAAATATGAAAAATAAAGCTCGCCCCATAAAACCCGTTTTTTAGACAAAAGCTAAAGCGAAATATGTTATGGATTTTCGATACTTTCCCTTCCGGAGGACGCTGAAAATTTTCTAAATGATACTGATTGACACCGACAAAAATAAAGCGAGTCCCAACTTTTCCTTTTTTTTTATCTTTTTTAAAGTGACATCTTAAGAGGTACGTTTAGGTCCAAAACCCCCAAAGATAGAATTATTTTACATCTGAGAAAAATTTCAGCATTTCGGTTGCTGCAAATCATGTTCTAATCGTTTATTTATATACCTCGTTGCCTTTTAATGTTTTCTTTTTCTTCAATGCAGTGGTACAACTAAAAAAGAGCTTGCGCCTTAAATGTTGCAAGATATAGGACTCCATTACATTGTATTAATGCTCTGCAATTTGTAACGTTTTATTGCCACTAAAGCGTCCTTTTAACCATGTCTGTTTTGCCTGAGGGCACTCTGTGCTCCGGTTTTCCGTGTTAGCTGTTTCTTATACTAAATACGAGCAGAAACTTACAAATGAAATGTGCCACGAAAAAAATCTAAATCGTACATGAATTTATTTTTATTGCCACTGCGTAAAAAGAGCGTTTGCAATTGCCAATAGTAGAGCTACGTTACGCTAAGTTATAAGAAATTTTGGCTTACAGTAACAACATCAAGGAAACTTGAAAAATGTATGAATTGGATGCCCAATTACACTATAGATTATCCTCGAACAACATCACTAATTACAGTCGCAATTGTTGATGTTTAATTAATCTGCATAACTACCGTAATGACCAACTAACAGAGGATTTAAGACCGCCAGGCTGCGTAGGCCTTTACGTCATCAGTGAGTTACGTGATTTGATAAATCTAGGAATGTTGATACTGTTGATGCACGCCTCAATGGCTGTGAATTTCCATTGTGATCATATCGACTCATCAAATTAATCATCATATAAAGCCAAACAAACCTTTGTGGGTTTAGTCGGCAAGTCACAACAACTGTGAATGGTGTTCGCATTTTGTAAAACTCATTCAATTAATTGTTGGATATTTGAACCACACTGTATATTTGAGACTCTGATACGGAGAGATCAATAAAGCAGCCCGTGAACTTTTTGGCGCATGTCTTTGATTGAAAAATATTTGATAAGTTGTCAGCTCGACTCTATCATTTACTTGTCCTTTTTCTTAAAAAAATGTTAAAGAGTGAACAAGTCATTCCTTTTGGAATCATATTTTCGAAAGAGCGTGAAACTACAAAATGGTCTTATTCTATGAAAGCTAGCTATGAAGAATTTTGGGAACACTTTCCTACTGACGCTGTTAGTTTTTCTTATCGTTTTTCTGCGAAAATTTTTTTAGCCGTCTTCAGAGAATCTGGAAAAAAGGTCCAAGTAGACTGAGGTAGAACACTAGAAGTTATTGAGGAAGTGCGAGTTCCTATGGAGGCAATTCCTTCAAAATCACTTATTCTATGGAACCAGCCACATAAATTAGAAAAAAATCAAAAAGATGGTTCCGTGCAAGGTTTACGTTCAAACTCCTTGGATAAAAAGTTGAAATCTATCATTTTCCAAAGTATTGACCTATAATTATGAGACACCTGTACAT
>QDEB01046151.1:0-19000 GCA_004193795.1 Asbolus verrucosus | reverse complement strand
TTGCCATGGTTTCAAATTTGAAAAATCGTACCATCATTTTGTAATTTTCTAATATAATTTCCTAAAAGATGAGTGATTCCGTAGAATCTTTGACACCATTTAGAATCACGTAAACAGCAAAGGAAGTAGCATTGAGTTTGCTTCCTCATTTCCTGATTTATTGTGTTCAAGTATCCTTAGGATTTCACTCTTAGTTTACGTTTGATACGAGCATTTGGTGTTTTGTGTGTTTTGTGTTTTGTCATCTAATACCAACCGCACAGTGCAATTCCCCTCAGTTTCTCTGGCAAAGTAGAAAGCACCGCAGTGCGGCAAATGCGTTTTTCCATGCGTAGAGAACAATCGTAAAGTACCTATTTTAAAGTTATGAGTACAAAAAGAACTTTTCAGTTTATAATTGTTTTATAAAGTCATTCCTATATTATTGTAGTTTAGTTACCAAATACTTGTATATAAAGTTTTATTGGTTTCCACTTCACCAGTTTCATTGTAAAGTTGATTTTTGATTTATGTGACCTAACTGCAATGGTCACACTAAATTACTACAATTTCCTTACATGAAAGTTAAAAAAATAGGTTTTACTTTTACAGCTTTTTGGAATACTTACATACATCGAACGAAATACTACTAAGAATAAAAGTTAATCATGGTCATGTAGATCAGTCTAGTTCTAGTTCTAACGTTGAACTGTTTAACAGACCACCAGTAAATATACAATTGTACGTAATATATCATATGATTATTATTTTGAAAATTTGTCTTCCTTTTTAGAGTTTGATAAGAGAGAGAGAGAACAAGTTTGATAAGAGGATTCTTGTTGCATTTGTGATCCAATCAGTATTATGATGCAACAGATTGAAATCTGCAGATGACAAGTTTTGCAACTGTTTTTACTTTAAGGCTAAAATTTCAGTTTAATATAAAGTTACACATAACGTGACAATCAGTTCTAGGCAAAATTATTCACCATCGTGTAATTTATATCATATGATATTAAATTTCGTATGTTCCATAAATAATATGAAATAAAAATGCAATTCATGTTATTTTATTTATATCCGAAAAAAACTATGAAATTACGCTTGAAAGTATATATTTCTCAGATAATTTTATTGTCTAATTAAGTTTACGACCCGTTTCTCAAGTGAGTTAGGAGTTATCAAGCTCTTCGTATTATTGTGCGTATCCTGTATTAATCTGACCCAATAAAAGTCGTTTTCAGTCAAATAAAATAATCGTAAAAATTTCATAGTAGTAAATACTAAGTAATCATTAGAGTTTAGCTGCCTAGTTTATTAGGGTTTTGAGTTCTATTTGTCTAGAGCATAACAAATATTCCACATGTGTTCCTTTCAGAAGCATGGCCGAGAGTGAGGATATCCAAGTTAAGCCTTCAAGAATCTTATTAAACATCGGTATCCATAACCTGGCATTTTGTGTAAAATATACATCACATAGCCCATTATGATTTTTTGAATTTATAAATTCTAACAGTTAATAAAATGTTAAATAATAAATATAACAAAATATAAAATTAAAATTGATGTATTTTAGAACAAATGTCAAGTTACGGGTTTCAACGTACTCCTTGAGAAAACGGCTTTTTAAAAATTTGGGTAAACGACAGTGATCCCATTTGGAAAAGGAATTTTTCACATTTGGAAAATTGTAATGGGTTATATAAACTTAATTTCATGAGTATCAATGTATTCTTTGAAAAAAAAACAGGTTTTTAAAAATCTAAGTGAACCACTGTGATTCCGTTTAAAAAAATCTAATACATTTAAAAAACCTATGTGGCAGTTTTTTAAAGGCCTGTAACCAAGTGAATTCTACACGTAATGTTTGATATTTATTTTTTCGACTTACGTTTATCGGCAAAAATCATTTTGTGTTATGAGTCACATAAAATGATTTCTGAATGATTAAAACATTTTTAATTAATTTCACAAAATGCTTTCAAAATAATTAAAACATTTTTAATTTTAATTTAAAAAATGTGTCAAAAAGCCATGTCTGTCTTTTGGCCTGACTTTTAATATTTTCAGTGTGTGAAACAAACGACCGTGAAGCGGTGAAGGCAAGATCCTTTCAGAGGGAAAAATGAATACCGACCTGATACTTGTTGTAAGTCACAGTTGGTGGTCGGTATCTTTAACACCTAGTGACAATAACACTTAATGAAGCCTTTAAAAGTTAAGGGGAGCTCCTGAGTGCTTTCGCACAACAGTCTGACGACGACTTTAATAGATATATTAGAGTCGCTGACTTTAACTTTGAAAAATAAATTTTCGTCGTATGGTGCAGACTTTGTTCAAAAATGTCAAATAATTGATATGCCGACATGCTTTGCTTTTAATATTTAATTTGCAATGTGCAACTCCCTAACAATAACAGCTTTAATAATGTGAACCTGTATAATGCAACTTACATTAAATTATACAACATGTAATAAACATTTGTTCATAATTGACACAATTAATGAAAGTAAGGCTTTAAAAAATTCAACATGCATTAAGATCATAATTTTTAAAGTTTTGTGACAAATATTATAAATGTACAGTAGCTTTTTAATTATGTTAATTATGTTTTCAATTTCGTTAACAATCTTACACCTGTTTACAGAATGCATGTCATTTATATTAAAAACTAAAATATGTTATCATTATTTAATTAAAAAAGCATCGCCAAAAAACTTTGCGTAAATTTAGGGTGTTCTATAAGTGGTAAATTAATTGTTGGGGTTGGTGCGTCAACGAATTGGCATATGAATATGAAAATTCTAAAAGCCCTTATACGAGAAAAAACCTTGACTTAAAATGTTATTGTAGCCGTATCAAAAGGATTATTTAACAATAAAAGTACCCTTAAATTGAAAGGAGAAACAGAGCAGTTAAGCTAAAACAATGAACATTGTGCACTACTTCAAACAATTCTTGTCTATATACACGACTGCAAATGTTAAAACCGCTAAATGACCAAGTGTACTTTTCTCTTCACAGAAGACTATTGTTTCAGCAACCGAGGCCCTGTGAGTGTTATTTTATTTAAAAAAGAACATCAAAATACCTCGTACAGAGATAAAAACGTTTTGTTTAATATTAAACTTGGTAGAGAAAACTATCTAAAATTTTATAATGGAATCAAAGGTTTGTTTGTGGCTGAAAGTTTTTCTCTCGACGTAGCGTGAACAAAGACTGTATTTAAAATAATTTCAACTGAAATAACCCAGAAGTAATGTTCAAATATACCACAAAACGTGTTTAATTTAATAGATACTACCTATGTCCAACGGACGTAAAAAAGTACAAAATGAGTATCCTGAGGGCCATGAATGAGTTTACGAAATTAGGCCTTTGCTTTTGACCATTGTATAACGATGCGATGCTCATAATTGCGAAATTTACAAACCCAAACGTTCAGAAATACCACAATCCTCCTAACTTATCGGTTATTTAAATATATAAAACATATGAACAAATTCAACAAATAAATATGTTCTGCCTACTGTGGTGGTTGTATTATAAATTTACCGAATGATTTTAACTGCTTTAAAGCAACAATTTAGTCAAGAATTCTTTGGGCGTACAAAGGACAATATTTATACGTTGGAGTAACAAGTGAACCGAACCATGCAGAATTTCATATATTAAAATACAAAGTTGCGTTGTACGCGTTACATCCAATATGCGGTACTCTTTGAACTGAAATTCATAAAAAGCTCCTCTATCTCCTTTGATTTAAAGCTTCCTATCACTAGTATTTCCATATTACACGCATAATTAAGCAGATAATGAAAGTTCTCTAACGAACGATGAACTATTACCTTTTGACGATAATTGTTAACCATTTTGCCAAAATAAATTCAAAACTGAAAAAGTCGCATTTTGTTTCCGCACGCTTGTTGCTGAGGATAATTCGCTAAGAGCACATCTTCGCTTTATTGCAGCAGTCTTTATTATTGACATACTAATAATTGTTGATCAAAACATTTTCAGAAGGATAAGAGGGACTGCGGAGATCAAAATAAATACTAACACATCCTCGTTGTATTATGGTGTTCAGTGTCTAAAAACATAATCTTTAAAATGTCAAAATTCAAAGTTTTCAGTTTTACACTATACACGATAATGATTTTTTCCGAAAAAACTGAAGAGTTTTATTTAATTTTGCGCAAATAGCGGTTGCTCATTCATCGAATAGTTAAATGTAAGGGTGAAATGTACACAAGTAACGGTTTTTATTATAACAAAATAGGGGTGATTTGTATTTTAATTTAGTTTGGAATTGGAATAGCATTGTAAGGTAAAGTGAAAACAAATCTAGGAATTCAAAGGACGGGCGTAGATTTACACATGATTTTCCAATAAAGCATCAAACAATCAACTGTATTTGCTTTGATCATAATTTTTTAGCTGGAGAATCGTCAACAATTTACATTCCACTAATTGTAGTTCTGGTCTGGACATTCCTCGCGTCGCGGTCTGTGATCACTAAGCGTGAACTAATCGCTACACAAATGATTAAATTTCAGCATAATTGTAACATGTAGCAAGCAAAGGGAGAGTGCCTATCAAAGTCAATGTTTGGATCTTTGATATTTCAATGTTATGCCGTGTGTCTTGTGTTCTCTTTATGTCCTTTCCTTTGTTGCCAGATTGCCACAGGCGTCATTTATAATCACAACAGCTTTTTCCGAGCATAAACTTTTCGTTTTGCACCATTGTTGCTCCTGGAACAACAATAAATAACAGTCGTAACTCAAAATTATTGGACATTTCAAAATTAGAACGACAATCTCTATTTTTGGATTTTAAATTGTCCAAATCTCAGCAATTGCAACGATATGCTTCATTTGGCTTTATGTCCTGGCAGTTGTCAGAGACATTTATGTGCATTGTACATTGTTGACGAATTTATCGTCTGTGTATTATTGAGTCAACTAATGTTTACATAATTTACGCCAGAATGGTGTCATTGTATTAAAAATTAAGATCCATCTGTTTGTTGAATAAAGAAGTGGTACTTATCGTTAGGAAAAAAAAAATGAAATGAAAATTTTCAGTCTCACTTTCCCACAAAAAAAAATCAATTCAATATAATAAAATTTTCAGTAAAAAATTTAAGTCAAATTTAATTTAATTTTTTGCTTTGATTCAAATCACATTATAATATATGTACATGAGTCATAAGAATTTATTGAAAAAAATTAATCTAATTAATAGTCAGACCTGCCATATTTGTCATATCCAATATTAAAAGGCTACGTTTTGCGACTACATTAAGTTTCAGAAAGTTCGATAAAATATTAAAATGTCAATTTTCGATATACAGCTTGGTGTTGATTTCTGTGGAGTGCACATCCATCTGCAATCCAACATGAATTCACTGTACTAAAATGAAACAAGTATAAAGGGTCATCGTAATTTTACATCAGAAATTTCGTTTTGAACACTCCTTTATAAAATCTTTCCTTTACGATGGTTAACAAAGGTAAATTAATTTGATTTTATTTGATCTCGAAATCGTTCATGTTTGTTTAATATCTTTGTTGTGGTAATTTGTTTTTTGTTTACAAGAATTACTCACAGCTATGTACATTTTTTTTTTCACCGATTTTAACTCTTGTAGAAATTTGTTTGCAAATATGTGAAATTTTGAGATTAATTAAAATAAAATGCATATACAAAAAAGACATAAGGTGTTATTGATAATTATATTTTTTCTTTAAAAAATCCAGAATTTGTCATTATTAAGTACATTTTTTATCTTTTTTTTTATAGACTGATTTAAACTCTTGTAGAAATTTTTTTCTTTGTAGAAATTATTATTATTATGAAAACTCCAGTCCAGGAGTCTTTCATTATAGAAATTCGTTTAGTAATATTTTTAAAGGATTGCAGAACGTGGGAGTTAAAAATTATGGTTCAGCACAGAAATTTTTAATAAACTACTATATTTTGGAATAAATGAACCAATAAATGACACGAAATGAAGTTAACTTAAGTATGAAATAATTTTATTTAAATATTGTTGGAAATAAAAACACAAAAGTTTCATTAATATCACGTACGTTACTCGTCTAGAACTGTTGCTAATAACGTGTCATCGAAAATGTTTCTGTTTAGAAATGTTTTTCATGTTTTTGATTCAAGTTGGATATTTCAAATGTGGCAAAATCATAAATGCCAAAACTATTTTTTATAGATTTTATAAATTTTTAGAGATACTTGCTTTATAAATGATCCCAACTGTTGAGCATAAGATTAATAACAATAATAATAGTAATAATAGTAGTAGTAGTAGTAGTAGTAGTAGTAGTAGTAGGTCTGAAAAAAAACTTCTGTATTGGGATCGGCTGATAGTCACAGATAAAACAGTTGATTTCAATCGGATCGACATCCGCAAAAAAAGCAAGTATGGAATAATAATTGACATTGCTTGCCCATTATCCAGTAACATCGAGAAAACAGAAATGGATAAAAAGAGAAAATATGATATCTGGCAATTGAAGTTAAACGCATATGGGGATTAAAAAACATATGCATAGTATCTATAGTGATTTCAGTCACCGGCATGGTATCGAAGGACTTCCACAACAACCTGAATAAACTAGAATTATCCCGCGGACTGTTAATTACTACTCAGAAGGCAGCAATTTTACAAACATGCCATATAGTCCGGAAGTTTTTGTCGTTGGCATAGGATGAAAAATCTTCCCCAGTGTAACACTATTCAGTAAAAAAGCTGTGAGAAATATTTATTTATTTTTGATGATGATGATGATGAGATAAGAATACACAATTGAGTGTGTTAATTTTTTACACATAAAACTTTCACATAACTGAAATTTGTCTTAGAAATTTTTTAAAAAAATTATTTATTTTTCAACGAATAAAAGAAAAAACACTGAAAAAAATCAAAATTTAAGTACGTTTCTATTTTTAAAAAAATATGAAGGTGTTGCATTTGAATCTGCCGGAATGAAATAATTCCGCTGTAATAAGTTAATAAATAAAGACAAAAAAGTTTCATTAACGTGGGCGTATTATTCGTTTAGAACTGATACAATTAACTGAATTTTAAGATTATAAAATATGATATTCAGAAAAAGACAATTGAGCGTGTTTTTCGTATTTAAACAAATAATGATTTGATCCACGCAGCGGAAGTAGGGACAAATCAGACAAATGTTGAGAATGGCCTGAGTGCAATTATTGTGCTATTCTCCATTTCGATTTTAATGAATCGATAGCATTGAGCGCGCTGTAAAAAATGACTGTAATGATTTTTTTAATGGCAATTTAATGATACGGAGGTATACACCATAACTTATGAGAAGGTGAAGAATGTTCCTTCATATTATTATGATTGGTTCTTTGTGGAGCTCTGGTATTGTCAACACAACAATGCGTTCTGAGATATGTCTCGTCTTGTGTCTTGGCCCGAGAGGCCCGTTCCAATTATTTTGAAGCGATTGCCCTTGAACGGACACCTTATTAACTTGTCGACAAAAACTAGTTTCCGCTTGGATGATACAATTTTTGATTATGAAAAATAAAATTATTTGTTTTATTACACAATTGAAAAAGGTTTGATTATATATTCTTAGACTAAATTGCGTTCAAATGCAAATCATAGTGGACAAACATTTTCCTACGCTAGTAGGCAAATCAAAATATCCTTTGTCCATATAATTTTAAGTGCTAAATAGGTTCGTGTATGATTGTTGTGCGCTGTATCATTACCTCTCTTCTTCCTCCCCGCTTTTGCACGATTTGGTTATAGCGACAGTGCTACTACAATGACAGTGTAAGTAACCACGCTTGCAACGCTCCATTAGTCCCAGTCTCCATTAGTTCTTCTATACTTCTTCTCCAATCCGTAAGATCTTCACTCGTAACAAAGCTTCTGGTTTAAACTCGAAATTCACAGTTTTTTGATTAAACTAAAATTCTCACGTTGTGTCGTTGCGTCACCGTTTCATGAACGAAGCCTACGGTTGTGTTGCTTCTTGGTGATGGTCACTGTCACGAATGACTAAGACTTTTACATGTTATTATAGGTATTCATGATTGCTACTTGGAATTTCGAAGCGTTTTCGTGAATATTCTTGTTACTCTTTTCCCATTAACTTGATTTGCATCCCTACCATAACTCGTTATTTCACCTTCATCATTTGAGAATTGTCAATTTGTCTCCTCTATTGTGTTTGTTCATCTACGGAAAACAGTTCTGTAATCTCAATCTCGATGTTACTGATTGATATTGTTTAATAGTAGGTTTTGATCGTATCCAGAAAGTTTTTTCGGATAATTCGACTCGATCGAAATGAATTAACTGGAATGGATTCAGAGGAAACGGTTCCGACGACGACTAAAGGATTGATGATGATAATTACTGGAAACGTCGTGATGGAACTGAATACATTATTACATGATTTTTTACCGAGAACCGCGTAAACAAATTCTCATAAAGTTAATCACGTACAACATAAAAAGTATAATTTAACTATGTCCGGGTATCTTTTCCAATAAACGAACTAGCACCAATGTCAAAGCTATCAAGTGGGTTGTAATTCTAAATTCCATTTGTCATTTGTCCCTTTAGACAAAATCGCGGCATTTGAACCACGTCAAGTCTCCTATAATTAGTTTTGTATCACGTTGCCTTCGGGCGAATATTCTCAATGCTTGACTTAAAAAAAATCTTCAGTGATTGCATCACTTGTCTCTCTATAATTACTTTAATTATTACAAACTTACGTAAGTTTATGTGGAAGGAATATTTAATTGAACTCTTCCATTATATGTCTTCTACGGTCCTTAATTATTTTTTTTTTATATTATTATTAATATTTCGCTTCGATATTACATGCGACAATACATATCTACTTTTTTAATGCAATGTCATGCTTCTTTCAATATTTCAAGGATTTTATATTTATATAAATATACCTTCAAAGGTTCCTATGTCCATAAAATGATTGATTATTCTTACCTCTAATTGTAGAGAACTTTGACATTGATAATTGTCAAGGAATTTATTAATTTGACGATTACCTAACACTCATCACATCAATTAGGAGCATCAAAAAATGTTTATTTTTGGATGCTACTTAGTTACATATTCCTAAGCGATAACGCACAAAAAATCAGTTTTACTCCAGATGCGTAACGGAATTCGCTAGTGACGGTTGACACATTAGGAATTAAGACTGTGATTTTCAACTCACCTTGTTTTCTTTAATTTATTTACAATTTTATAAATTGAATTTCTGGACCACGACAAATGAAGTATGCAATTCGTTCTTTATTGCATACTTGATTCTATGTCTCGCAAAATTTGAATATGGCACCAAAAAGACAAAAAGAAAAATTTTAACGCCTTTACCGCTGAACTAACACGGCATGCTGCTATTATGGGATTTGTTTCAACCTGCAATACTCGTTTTGAACAATGCACTACGCAGCAGTATTTTGTTAAAGGTTTGTTCATCAATGATGTCACTATTTATCAACAAGTAACGCATTCAAAACACGCAGTGTAGGTATAGTGTGTAAGATATAATGACTACATTTTTAAAATGAGAAAAAAAAATATTCATGTCATATGAATAAATTAAAATACGAATATAACTTCATATAAAATTCGAGCCTATGTAAAACTATAGGGGAACACACAGCAAAGTGCACATCTTGTGGTATTACCGGTCTTTATCTCAAAGGACCACTTTGTTTTGATTTTCGTTATATTAAAACTATGTAAATTCGAATGAAAAGAACCCATACTCAATTCTACCTTAAGCTATATGTACATGATTCCAAGTTTGAGAAAAAACCTACTTCATGTTGGTAAATATTTGTTGCTCATTTTTGTTAGTCAAAAATATTACTCACGAATATGGCTCAAAATTTTGGTAGCTGAGCAACAATTCTAAAACAGCTTATTCTTACCATACATCAAGCAGTTTCCTTTAATTTAATTTAATTTTGTATGAAAATTACTGAACATTACAATGACCGGCAAAAAGCGTGCACTTGCGAGATACATGTAGATGTTAATCAGATCAATAATTTCAACGAATATTTAAAACTCAAAAAGCTTACAACAGTAATAATAATCGTTTGATTAAAACAAATATCCTTCAGCAACGATTAATTATTATTATTGTGAATATCGCTGCAAAAGTGGACATGAGAGAAATTGCACACAGATAATGACGGCTTTTGACTTCTCTGTCCCTTCGCTTGGCTAATTGCTGGTGGTGGAATATTATTTTGACTTGTTTGTAACGAGCAGTAAACAACCTTCGTATCGGATGCAGACTTGTTTAAGTGTATTTTCATTACAGCATGCGCCAGTGTACAATAACTGCAATACAAAATTTTGTAAAGGAACACACTTCTTCATTGACGTGGAATCACAGTTTTTGTAAAAGTAGTGGTAATGGAACCATAATGTTTGTTCCCAAACCGTTGAATCCGTATGGGTATGTAGAAATTTTTCCGAAGTGTCGAAAAATATTGTTGGTATTGATGTTGGGTTGATGACTTGGTAGAGAATGCGAGTGGTGTGAGTGGCGTGAGTGTGACTGGAAAGTATCGGTTTTTGTCGGGATGAGAAAGGTTGGAGGAAGGAGCGTGAGGTAATAATAAAACAAAACCAATAGTCCCGATGAAAATAAAGGTTGTAACGCAGCATTGTTGAAGGCCACTGGCACTAGTACGATAATTTGACGTAATAATGCGGCAGGTCGGTGAATTCGGGCGAGATAAGAGTCGAAGTATGGCCACAGTTTCGCTGCTCGGTCGTGACACTTCTGAAGACATGTGCTCCAACCTATTATTACATGTTGAAACGAAATTGTGGCATATTATAATGCTAAGGTCGCCCATATAAACGAACTCTATCGCAGTCTCGCGCCTTTGATTTCGGCCCCTTCACTGTGGATTATTATTTTAACTTTTTTCTTATTTGTTTTGAAATCTGCTCACATACACGTATCTCCTCAATTATCCTTAACAAGTCTCTTAATAGTTCGCATCGTCTATTCGCAGTGCCATCTAGCAGCGAAACGACAAATGTATTTAAATAAAGAAATTAGTCAATAAATTTTGAATTTGCGTGAGAAGTTAAAAGTTCTTTCTCAAAGAAAAAAAAAACAACTGATAATTACAAGATTACCGAAGGACCAATTACTGTAATAGAGTGACGTAAAAAGCGCATTACCGAATTTTTTATGGTTGGCAGAAAAGAGGTGTTGGTAATATAAAAAATGAGCGGTGCGGTTTGGTCGATATAGAGACAAATACATCATTAGAGCAGCAGCAGCTGTCCATATTTTGAAAGCAGAAGTAATCATGAGTGAATCAGCAAGAGGCAATAGGAAATGTCAAAGATGCGAGTTTTTTGACAGTCATTTACTTTTATATGGAAGATTGTTCTTTTCAAGTCTTTATAAAATAAGTTGAGATATTCAACAAGTGGATGTCAACGTCAACGACAAAGTGGCTAGATAAAAAACACCCTCGATGCTTATAAAAGACTTACATTCAGTCCCCCAGTAAAAAGGCTCAAAGTTGGAAAGAGATAACTAGCATTTAAATAACTCTCCATCTCGCTGTAAAAGGGGACATTGTGACATAATTGGACAAGGAAAAAAAACGAAATAACTCGCTTCCACAACATAAAAGAAAAGTACCATTGACTAAAGATTTGATTAAAAAAGAAACGGGAAAATTCACTACATGAGAGAAAAAGAAGGAGACATGAGAAATAAAAACCGCATGAATCTTTGATGTTATTGCTGTCAGATGCCTGACATTTTTACGCAATCGAATCACTCTCTTGACAAATTACCTTCCTGATTTGTTAAGCTTTGCTCTGCTGCATCTTCCATGAATTAAAAAAAAAAACTCAAATTTCAACAGGCCTAAATTTAAATCAGTCGCCACGTATTTTCCATTTTCATTACTCAAAACCAATTTAAAAAAAATATATAACAATTTAAATTACCTATACCGGATAGGTTTGATATTTTCGTGGTATACAGGATGTGCTAACGTAACATTATTGTTTTTTGTTATTCTATCTATGTGAAAACTTAAATTAGTTTAAAACAACAATTATGTCGATTTTGACATTTCATTAACAAATCGAACTTACGTTCGACTTAAATAATTTCTCATTTAACCAAATATAAAGTCCAAATTTTCAAAAGATTGCGGTTTATAATACCACGAACTACATTTCGTGGTAGAATTGAGTACATATTTCCGTACAGGAATTCTTAGACAATAATTACAAAAAAGAAACAATCGTCATCGCATTTCGTTCAAAAATGCTTTTTGAGGACAAATTTGATTATTATTTAAAAAAATATAGTATTAATAGTGATTTGGGTATATGTTTGTCTGACTATAACACAATACGTATTAATAATAATGAAAACAATTTATATACTTATTTGAAGTGGTTAACAATAAGTGTGAAAAAAACATTTATTATCGACAGGAATGATAAAATGATTTCATTAAAAAAAGATATTGTAGAGTTCCATTTACAACAAAGAAATACAAGAAAAAGGCATGTCCAGAAATTAATATCCACATTCTTTAAGGAGATAAGTAGGTAAAACCATGCAAATTAGGTGGGTGCCTTGTTATTTTACAACAATGAACATCAGTTGACTATTTTTTCTCACAGTGGTTTTTACTGGTGTCACTAATATATTAAGACATTAGTTAATCAGTTGATCCATCTAAATTTTAACGATTTCGCAACGGTTTCAATTATTGAGAGCACTTGTCATTAACATGAACGCCTTTTTTTTGAAAAAAATTCTGACCGACAATGCATGCATATCTTTAGAGACATCTGTAACCTTTGTTCATAATAATGGAGGTCTCCTGTGCCTGGAGGCTTTTTTAAATAAAAGGCGAAACAGTATCTGTCTTGAGTGTGGCATCTTGTACATATACATTTTCAGTTCTTGGTATGTCCCATTCGAGGTATTCTTGACTTTAATTACAATCTTATAACGTAATTAAGTTTCGGCAACAGTGGAAAACAAAAGGCGTTCGTAGGCGATGAGGTTCAGGGTAGAAATTCGATTGTGTTGAGGACCAACAGCTGAGCTCCCCTGTTGTGCGATGGAGTAACCTGGGACATAAGCATAGCGGCTTGGACACATAAAAACAACAAAAGAATGTCCTTTGCAACCTGCTGTGTTAATTTAATTGAATGCTAAGTGAAACATTTTTCGGTATAAACGTCATTATTTGCCCAAATTAATCTGTTTTAAAATGATCGTAGCCATCAATTGGAACCAGGAATTCGGCATATTGTACACTGCCCGGTTTCATATGCAAATATCTTTCCTGCTGATGTGTCTCGATTCCAGCCAAATTAATTATAGCACCACATTCCTTCTTTGCGTGGAGTCTTCTAGGAAATCAAACGACTTACCTTTTAATTAATAATAACCTGTAAATAGCCTATAATTATAAATATTATTTTTCGCTTTTATACAAGCGTTACTCATTAACATCCGCGTAATTATTCATTAAAAACTGTTTATTAGTAATCCGTTGCACGACCAATATCAATAGTCCTTACGTTTACATTTTTTTCTAATTATTGCCAATATCGCTATATAAATAATCAACACTCATTCACAATGTCCACTTCGACGAGATTATTTATCCATCTATCTCTCTCCGTTTGTACCTCGAAGATACGTAGACTATCGATTCAGATGCTTTGACTTTTGTTTCATTTTAGGACCGCTGCTTTCTCAGCAAATGATTTATTGCTATAATTTTTTGTTGTTATTATTCCGGTCTTGACGATATCTGCTCGTATCCAGGCCATGCCCGAGTCGCCACAAAATAATCAGATGATTAATAATTAATAATTAATAATTAGATTTACATTTTTCCACTAGAAATAATAATCGAAAAATGAGTAACCAATACTGTTATATGTCCATTGCACGTATCAACCCGGAAAACCTCTATGTTATTTGTATTTGCAAACAAATCTGTTATGAAGGATTACGAGTAGAGCTTGGAATTTTTTGCATCAAATTAAAAAAATAAAAGCTTTTCATACATGTAAATGTGGCAATTTTGATTGAAATAGATTTTATACAAAAAAATTCACAGTTCTTCACCATAAGAAAAGTTCTAATTACTGTCTCTGTTATCAAATTTCAATAGTAAATAAATTATTTCATACTGGATGTACGAAATGTAATGTATTTGTATTTTTTAACCAGTCAAAAATTCAATATTTTTAACAATTTTTAAACATTTTGACAGTTTCTTTGAAAACTAATTGAATAGTGACGTTGTTTGTTTCGATCGTTGCATTCCTCGTTTCATTTGTGGATATCTCGACCAAAAAATTTGACAAAATGGTATTTCGATTTTTAGTAATTTTTTGAATCTCTCGTTTAATTTATGTCCACATGAACAATGATCAATTGCGACCACTGTCTAGGTAAGGAAAAAATCTTTAAATGAGAAAATTGCAACATTTCGACGAAATCGTTAATGTCCTTTTTGAAATTTTGAAACTGGATGTTCTTATGAGGATTTGAAAATCACGAAGATTTTAAAAACTTTATTTTTAACAATTTTTGGACAGTTTTTTAATTTTCTCAAAACTTAGTTGAGAAAGAGTGACATTATTCTCTTTTTTTTTTTTAAAGAATCGAGAGAAAATTGAACGAAAACCACATTTTTCGATATTTTTCAATTTATGATTTTTTGAAATAATTTGAAAAAGTCTAACAATTTATTTTTACTTTAACCTTAAGAACTAAATTCTTTTGGAATGTGAGAATCAAAAACTCAGTTGTATTAAAAAGGTTAATTCAAAATTTAAATCAAATGATGCAATCCAAGATAATGTAAAACGTCAAAAATATATTACAAAGTGACAATAGTAATATTCAAGCTTTATGTTTTTATATTTCATCGTGAATCAGCTGTAAAAATGTGAACTCAAATGTTAGAAATCGCCTGCATAAACATTAAAATAAAAAGTAATTGTAGAACGGGAAGTTTAGAGAAAATCTGATGAAACTTTTAATATCATACATTATTTTCAATTTCTCACTAATTAATCAGTTTAATTACTCCAATAATGCAAAATTAGAAAACTGAATGAACATCCTTGAAGAAGACTCATAGTCAATAAGGAAATAGGTACAAATAAACATTCCAGGCTAACAATAGACAGATTTGATAGTAAGATGGTATTTTTTCAATCATTTTTGATCATCTAAATACCTACCATGTACAATCTGCCAATAAATCGGTTTGTTTATGAAACATGATGATGTTTTTTCGTATTGTTTTGGAATGTACTTATTAATAATGGAAAGCTTGCTAACAGATGTTTAAAAATTCTAGAGACTTGAAAAACTGAATATCGACTGATGAGTTTTTCTGTAATTTAGATGACATAAGTGGGGCTGGAAACCTCGACTTTTAAGGCTGTGTGATTTATAGAAAGCGAAGTAAAAAATTTATCTAATAACAATAATTATTTAGCATAAATTTCAATAGGCTGATCTGACATCCAGTTATTATTAATAATTATGATTGTTATCTAGCAATGGGACCTTATTCAACAAGTTATGTCCTTGGTTTAGCTGTTTTAAGAAATGAATCAAACGCGAATTAATTTTTGTTTCAGGTAAGTCCTTTGTTTTTAAAATGATCGTTGACAATGCCACAGAAGGTCGTTTTATGGTAAGTTTTTGTCATATTGCTTTGTTATTACCTCTGTTTGATTCATATTCTTCAGTCGTGATCGCTAATCTCATCAAGGCAACGCGTTATTGTACTGGCTTTACCAGTAATGGCTACTTTGATAGGTAAGAATTCACTTGAGGAGACCACTGAATGTAACGACGGGAAAATCGCCTATTGATCTTGCCCACCATTTACTATCACAACTAACTCCAAACACTTTTCATTTAGCAAAACGACAATGACGAAAACAGAAGTGGAACGAAATTTTTGTATTTCGTCGCTCGGAGAATTTCAGTTTTGATCGATTTGTTTTGTGAGCAAGTAGAAGCAACGGTAATCTTTCTTTTTGTATCGTATTCGTCGGCGTGGTGTATTATTATTTGAAATGACGGTGTTGTAAATAGCGGAGCAGCAGCTTCCCGTACAATGATCGAGTCGTGGTTCGATCTCATGCGTGGTTTTAAAATGATTTGGGCTCCAATTTGACAGCAAATGGGATTGTCTTGAACGAGTGCGCCTCGGGATGACATTAGCCTGTCTCGATCGCACAACACAAAGGCTGCCAGCCGCCCTGTCACTGTGTAATGTATGCTAACACGTTTATGCCCTAGGCACCGATCACTTTATGATGCTTGACGCTCTTATGGAATTCGGCAACTTACTGCATTATACAAATTATTCTTATGGAATTTATCGCGCCAAGATGCAGTCATGCCACCATCGCCATTTAAACCAAATAATCAAAACATCATTCAGACTTTTTTTCGATTCTTAATAACTTCCCACAATCAACGTTACAGTTTGGTACTTCCAGAACAGAAATACATTTAGATCATTTGAGTGTTCACAAGTGTTACAGAAGTGAATATTGAACTTCTAAGTTTCAACCAAGTTGAAAAGTTTCTTACACGCTTCCGTTCCAAAGGGCTTCGTTAGGGAAATGTGAAGATTCAATATTGTTCGCGATGAATCTCAATATCGAATTTTTTGTAGCGGTGAGGCAATCTAAGTCAGTCTAAGGGAATCAGAGATAGAGCTGAGGTAGGTAATTTGCAATCTCCTTGTTTAGTCTTGAGATAATCTATGGCAATTTGTGATTATTTTGTAGCACTCTAATAACATCAATTCATTTTTTCCCAATGGCGATCTTTTGGTAACTTCCATCAGTTTTGTTTTTCTTGAGTTTTTTTTTTGAGACTAGCCTCAACTGAGACTTTCTCAGCTTCTGTGGAGAAAGAACCACTTCAGTCTTTCCGTACATGGCAGAAGTACTCATATAATTTAGAAGTACTCAGCATGCCAACGTTAATTGCCTTGTGGTAATCTCTGATAATCACAAAGTAGTCTAAAGCAATCTTGAACTAATCAAAGTAATTTGTAGCAATCTCGGCTTATGTGAGGTCATCTAAGGTCATTTGAGGTAATCCGAGGCAGTTGTAGGTGATCTTCAAGAAATCAACGACGCTCCATATTTTTATTATTCCTTATTAAATTTCATTCAATTTCGAATCGTTCAAAAAATTCTAACTTTTAGGATAAACCGTATAACGCAGAACGAGTAGTACATAAATAGGGTTAGTGAGAAGGTAATTAATTTTTTTTTTTTATAAGAGAGTACAGTAAAATAAAATGACAGTTCCAGCAATAAACTATACCGCAAAAAACCATTAGAAATATATATCTGATTGAATTGTTTTATTGTAGGATACTTGCCCAATTTGCAATACACAAGTATGTAAAAAAAAAACACGTTAAACAGTCAAGTATTATAATATTTTTAATGCAAATATTGAACGTTGCAAGCATTATTAATTTAATGTTAACTTGATTTTTTTGATTAAAAATTTAACACATTGTGAAGAAATTCTGGAGGAAAATGTATAATTCCCCTTTTCCAATTACTGTGCGTGTAAGCAACGTAACACATAAATGATTTAATACTGTATTACATGCTTGTTGAACGATAAAAATGCCACCTAAGGATAATTAAAGAAAAATCTAAAATGATTGCTAATAAAAGGAAATTGGCCTTTTAACAAGGTTATATTTTATTGACAAAATCAAAAAACGATTTTTCAATGATATGCAGTGATGGCAAAATAAACATGGGTAATGATCATATATTTCGTTGGTCACAATGTTATGTTATATGTAATTCACACACATATAAGCACAATAATATCTCTAATAAAAAATTTTAATAAATTTCTAATGAGTAATTTCAATTGTTTGCATATTTTTTGATTTGTGTACATCATATTTATTATATTTTTATTTTTTGTTATTATAAAAAACTAGAATAAATAGCTTTTTAATTACACGAATTAATAATATTCACAACTCGAATTCGTTAACGAAAAAAAATCATGAAAAGAAAGCAATTTGTAAGCTTGGGGTTATGTAAATGATTGAAAAAATTGATGGTGCCGTCATATATCTCAAAGGCAGTAAGAAATTAACTTATTTTGCGCAGTAACATGTTTATAAGAAGTGAGTGAATTTGTCAGTAACAAGAATACAGAGAGAAACAGCTAATAAAATGAATTCTGTTTTTTAATATGAAATTATGCTCGGCCTTAAGATAGAACAAATAAAGTTCAAATATTAAAGTAACATCGCTCTATATTATACAACGATTAGAATTTAATTCCTTCAGTACGTTCCTGGTTGGAATGGTCCACTAATGGCAGGTGTTCGCTAAACGGAGATGTCCGTTATAATCAAGGTTTCATTGTATAAGGGAGAGATCATAGGTCACGGACTTTGTCAGCATAATTTAAATATACTTTTCATTATTTAAAACAAATAAAGACACAAAACTAAGTTATTTATTTAGAAACAGCACGCTGAAAGTGTTCATTAAAAATTTATCAAATCAGAAAAATAACAAGAAGATGTTGTGGAAATGTACGAAGAGAAAGTAAAAAATCGTGCATTGCTCTAAGGAATGATTTTGGACAGATTAACTAATTAATTTCATTATCCTCAATTACAAATTTTGGAAGGTATAGGCCAAAGTTGACTTTGTCTATTTGATGAAACCTATAATATAGCTAATGTTATGACTTTTTTTCTCATTCTCCAGATTAAAAAGTGAAACTTATATACAAGCGTGATTCACAAAATATGTATGCAGATCAGAATTACAAGTGTTGCTGCATGAACGTATTTAGCGGCTACATGTAAATTATTTTTTTAGAAAGTCATATTTAAAATATATATATATATATAT
>QDEB01046145.1:3685-15000 GCA_004193795.1 Asbolus verrucosus | reverse complement strand
AATCCGGGCTACTCGATTTTCGTGATATTTTGATTCTCAATAAAATAGAAGAAAAAAATAATTTGAGTTACTAGTAGTGGAAAAAATAGTATATAAACCACGGTAGAGAAGACTATTATAGCTTCGGCACCTTAAATCCCTCGCCTGTGGCTCGGGATTTAATCTTGGTGCCTCAGCTATAATAGTCGTCTTCTCTACCTTGGTTTATAATATACTATTTTTCATTATAAATGTATTAATATTTCATTAAAGATATATTTTTTACACAGTGAAAATAACTATAATCAATGCACTATGTATGGTTCACGTCAAAGTATATACAAAGTTGAAAGCATAAAACACTTAAAACAACACCATCTGAATGCAAATTTCGCTAAAATTTGTTACCATTCGTATTTTTTCCTCTGCACCAATTCTACAATTCACTGGTTTCATTTTTGTTGTCAACGCACTGTTCAATACTTCCGGTAACAATTATCACAATGTTTTCATTTTACACAAATTCACAATTGTTGTAACTCACTTCTAGAATATTTAAAATTTATGGTATGATATTTCTGATAAATATTTATCGATTGCTGAATATTGAAAAAAAAAAACTGTGGGAAAAAATGATAAATTTTGTTTGCAGGGTTTACAGTATTCGTATTTGTTTACATGTGTGAATGACTGTAGTCAAATTCAACAAGAGATGTGGCATGATGAGCGCAGTTATTGTGTCGTCACTAATTTAAACCAAACGGTTAACATTGATTACGCAACTGCCAACACTTGTGAATTGGACTGTAAGGTTTGGTGGGCGGATGAAAAATACACTGAAAATTATAAGTATTTGTTTAAATTTTAATTTTGGCCAGTCTTATTTTGTGTCTGCAACTTATTGTGCTAACGTTTTATAATTTACATAGTCTTATTGTTTGCACAATATTTTCACAACAAAGCGAATCAGTAAGCTTGTTAAACCTATTTTAGTTTGTACAGCTTTTTTTACAATTCTATACAGTGTGTCCCACGGAAAACGCTGCACCTGTAACTTTTTTTTGAAGCAATTTTAATAAAACTTAAAATACGGTTACTATTATGTGTTTCACTGATGGGTGGCAGTAAAATGTAAAAATAGTAAAAGATAGGGTTAGGACTACTTAAAAAAAGAAAAGATATAATCATAACTAAGCAACATACTGACATTGACTCTTGGAACGTGTAGTTTTAGTTTGGAGATCTTTTATTTCAGAAACTTTAAATTAAAATTAGGTATTTTAGAAAGATTTGGTTCTTAAAGTTATAAATCTGAAGTCTTTATCTTTGTCGAAGTGCATTTAAGCAATTTCTTCTATCAATTTTGCTGCATTGCGACACAATTTGTACTTGAAATTGTTAAAAAAAAATTATTATTTTTCTATAAAAAATTCGGCTTCGCTAGCTTAAAGAATTTTAAAACTGAAAACTTTTAACGCCTTTGTCAGTTCTCTCAAAAGTTTATCGTTTATAATCGAAAATGTGTTTAATATTTCACAAATGGAAGAATTCATTTGGGATATGGCGAATAAAGAAAATTTTCAAGAGTAACAGAAGGATATTTCAAAATAAATTTCGCAGTGTGAAGTATAACTTGAAAATAAAGTGAACAGTCATTATTGAAGACAGATTCAATGGTGAAACCTAAAGGTCAGAAACAACAATCCAACGGGATAACAATGGTTATTTTAATAGTATGTATTAGCAAAATTTCAATTTACAAAACCTCAGGAATTTCCACCTTTACCCACATATCCATACAATCTTTGATAGGAGATGTAGGCTCGTAATCAAGATTTATAAACTTTACGATATGTTTGTTCGAGAGGTGTTAAAAGGTTTCGGATTTTGCAATTACTTAACCCTGGCCACTGTCCGTGAAAAAATGGAATTAATTAAAAATAATTTCCACACTTTTTGGAATTTAACCCATCGTATTGTTAAGATTACAAAAACGTGAAAAAATAAACGATATTCGATACATTAAAATTATACAACTAAACTAAAATATTTGACCTTATTATTTTTTAAATAGAACATAAAAATGACAAAAAAAAAACACCGATAACACAACGTTATTCCAACTATCCTATTTATATACATATAAGAATGAATAACATATTTTACAAAGTTGATAGAAAGTATTAAAATTTTGTTCTGGAATGTAGAAAAATACGAAAAATTCAAAAAATGTAATAATTTAATAATCAACTTCGTTATTAGATATTTTATTTTTCTCTAATATTTTTTGTATTCAGTTTGTATTTACTTCACTTATGTAATCTTTTTTTCTGAAATTCATCCAAATTCAATTGGAGTAAAAAAGAAAAGCAAGTGTAACATATTTCGCTAAATTGGTTGAGTCAAGTTTCGGCTATTATTCGAGAAGTTCTAGCTAAAGACCAAGAATTTATACTTGCTTGGTGTTTTTTTTAATGTCACAATAAATGCGATCTCTATCCAACAGTTCTTGATATCACACTGAGGTAGGGATATGAATTGAAAATTTACAATTTTTGTTATTATTTTTAGAATGTTGCTTTGTTTGGAAATTTTTCTTAGAGATATAGGGTATAGATAAGAAGGGGGAAAAAAATTGTAAATGTATTTGCACACACATCCGTTATTCACTGTTCATTATCTTTAAGGAACCCAAAATTTCGTGTCGATCGCATTATTGACAGATTTAAGAGCACAAAATAAAAAGGCCGTTAAACCAACAAACAATAAAAGATAAGAACCTATAATAGGTATATAAAAGTATTAAAAAAATTATTCTATTCGGGGTTAAATAGTTTTCAAGGTATCAGGACATCATAAATTGTTTTCCATAGAGAGAACTGAGGCCCCTATGTTTTCCACCTAAAACCTGAAAAATTATACTTAAGACAACGTTTCCCTTGATAAGTTTCGTTATTTTCAAAATGTGACAGGGTCAAAAATATCGTTAAATTAATGATGTCAAGTCCGGTCAATTGTTGGTCAATAACCTTCGCATTTAATTGGACATCAGCGGTTTTTCAAATTTGAATTACCCGCCATTTCATGTGATGCTACTTATGTAAGGTATTTAATTCCAACGTCAACAGGCAATAGGTGATATTAATTAATCAAACTTTGTTAAGGAAAAAGAAAAAAAAAGAAAAAAACGTTCACAAATAATTTTACTCTATCATAAAATCTAGTGCATAGTTTTCTACTTGTAAAACACGTTGTGTTGACCCCACGATTGACCCCTAGAAACGTCTAATAATTGTAATAACTGAAATTACTTGTGGCTGCGCATTTATTATGGAAAAAAATGTTGTAAGTTACTATTCTCCTTCAAAAAATTGCATCAGTTTTTATAGTTCCATTATTTTTCAATGGACCTTTAATTTTGCCTAGAAGTGTATTTTTTGATTTGTAATTATTCAATATTTTGATCGAAATACCGAAATAATTTCACCCAAATATGTTGGTTTTTTGAAAACAATTCCCCTAAAACCACAAAATTTGTGTGAATTAAATGACGCCAACTGAAAATCTTAAACAAACGATACGCATTAATTGTACAAATGAAACTTCAAAATAAAATGGACTCTCGTGGTCAAATTAATTTATCGCATTTGTACAAAGGTAAAGGCTCAGGCAAAGTTACACAAAATAAATTGTATGAAATAACCAGCAGTAAAATTTCCAGGATATCCCTTCGAGTGTAACGAATGTTATAAAACACAGCAACAAAACAGTAACCGAAACACAACGGCATTTTGATAACAATCATCCGGAGTTGGGAAATTCTCAAACACGTTTGTTTCATAAGCGATTCAAAAATATTCCTAATACTTATCCGCAACACTGTTCCAACGTCCACTTGCAGAAAACAGATTTATGCGATCGAGCACATTTCAACAAATCGTTCTAAATTCATCGCTACAAATCTTACAAATTAACGAGGTCATAAAAGCAAATTTAATAAATAAATTGTTATCCAAAATAACGCTGCTAATACAATATTTTCAGCAGTTCCACAAAAGTTATGTCAACAAAAGAATTTATTGTACCCTTCACCCGCAACCTTCCATCGTTCGAAAATCACCAATTCCACGATGGGTGGTACTTGGCCTCTAGTTTTCAGAAATGTGATAACCTACTTCCACTGATAAGAACAGTGATTTTACGTTGGCCAAGATCAATTACCAACCTTTATTTTATTATTGGTGACTAGTATTCGTTCGCCGACCTTGGCTCAAATGCTTTTAATTACGTTAACCGTTTGACTGCTTTGTTTTTGCATTTATATTGCTTTATATAGAATATCCAATGACAATACAAAGATGTATGCAAAAGATTCCGTTTATTGAAAACATTCGATTGCGGACCCATATAGGGGGAAATTTAAACAGTAATAATTATTGTCTCCTTCATACCACAATGACGCAAGTTAAGCAAAAACTTACCTATTAGAATATAATCAATTAACAGGTAATTACACTACACCAACTATACGGTACAGCACAGCTGCTGCTGAATCAAATGTCGTGGAACTGCAATTATTATTATTTTTCAAAATTCAAGTCGCTGAATCACCAAGAATAATGACCACTGTCAGCTGAATTTGGTACGCATGTTACGACAAAACCCTTTTTTTAAAACAACAGTAATACTCAAAACTTGTCCATTTTAAGTGACGTTTCTACCGATTATAATACAACGGCAAATTTCAACACTGCTGCTTCTGAAATTTTACTTCTGGAGCGACGGTAATGGTTTCTCTTCAATAATTGATATGCAGGATAATGTGGGTGTAGGTTTCTATAGCCAAGCCTACACAAGCTCCTTCATTATTGTAACAGATGTATGGATCGTACGGTGTTAAAATCAGTTATCACTTTGTTGAAAATGGAATAGAAGGCACGCGCGATTGTGATGATTAACATGTTTGCCATTTAACATGAATAATCACGACCGAAAGTTGAATCAGTTAACCCTATTACCAATTTTTTTAAATCGTTATCTTTAAAAAAAAAAGGTTAAAAAAACGGGAAAATAGGGATTGTCAAACGCACGTAAAAATTTTTCAATTATTTCATCGCTATGCTCCTGATAACTTGATGAAACTAATTTTCTCGTCTTTTCTTAACGTAATGGGCTGTCTTGTAGTTTCATTGAGAATAAAATAAACATAAATCCTCCCAACATTTCAATTCAATGTCGGTTATATTCGCATTTCTAGTCTGCACAGGATGTCCTCAATGATCTGTAGGCAGAAATTACGGATTTATTACCGAAACTGCAAAAACTTGTGATTGTAGATTATATGGTGGGAAATTACCATATCATTCACAATAATTAATTACACATATGATTTACGTTGTACAAAAACTGCTTTGTCTATTAAAGTTTGTTGCAGCGGCATCAAATTTTAAGGTGTGCCTTCGTGGGTCGACCAAAATGGAGCACATAATACGTCTTAGAATTAATTTTTTCGATTATTCCATTTTTTTCTTTAATTACAAACTTACTTAATAATTAATACCAACGGTATTATGTTATTGATGAAAATAAAATTTCAAAAATGGAGAGTTTTAGGAAGTAATGCGATGCAGAACAGAAAACTTCTATTACACTAAAGAAAAAACCTTTCAATAAAACATGTAAATCCGTTATGGAGAAACCGAGTACTGGAAACTAAAGCATGACACATTTTTCTCTTGGTAATACTTACTGTCAGATATTTGACAACTCAATACAAAAAAATTGAATAAGACCTTAACCTTAAGAAAAAAAATATAAAAAATTGTGGGTTAAAAGGAAAGTCAAAAAGTGGAGAATTCCATATTTTCTCTTTTCAGAGAAGCAGTTTTTTTATCCCTTCTCCAAAGGAAAAGGTTTTCCTCAAAAAATAGCATAAAATCCAATTTTTCTTAATGAAAATTTATAATATCTATAAAAGCACGACAAATAAAATGTCAATTCGTATGTAATATGTAATGCATACGATAGATACAAAACAAAATAAACAACTGTCCTGAATGAGCCATTTAACCGAAAATGTAAAAAATTGTGAAATTGTATTAATTAGTCCCTGTTTCCACTATACTATCATATTCCATGTCAACAAAAAATCACAAGTGAAATTAAACTAATAAACAAGAACGTGCTAAACATCACTTTAAAAATGAAAATGTGACATTTATATGTTAATTTTGTAGAAGTCAACTGTTTTCATTGTAGAAAAACAAAAATAAAATATACTGAATTGCAAAAAAATCCGAACACTTAATATTTTAAAATTTTTTGCCTGTAAAATGTTTTCCAAAGTTAAGAACATATTTAACATAAAATACAAAAAAAATATGTTAATTTTTTTTAGTTGTTTGGTATTTAAATAGCTTTTGATTTCATTTTTGAAAATATTAAAATAATCCTTTCTTCTCTGTTTTTTGCTGTTTTCTCATCATCTGTGGTGGTGACACTTTGACATTTTGATTTAAAACATTTGATAAAATGCAGCGTCTTAATCAACGTGCTAATGTTCTCCAACTGAATGATTTTGAAAAAGGTCGAATTGTTGGATTCAGAGAAGCTCTAACTAGAGTACGAGTTTATCGTAGAATAAGATAGTTTAGCCGTCCTCTTATCGACCATTTCTATGCTGCTACTGACACCAAGACATCGTGGCACCAGTCTTGTCTGGGCAAGTTCTGGAACCAATTGTGTTAGTATACCTTGAAGATCTATAAGATTCAACTTTTCGGCAAGATAATGCACGTCCGCATAATGCAAAGGTCACGAGACAATTTTTGAAAAACGTTCATTTAAATGTGACACCCATGCCTTCTCGTTCTCCAGACTTATTGCCCATTGAACATGTGTGGGGTAATATGGGGCGCAGGATTTGTGCTCTGCAGCATCCCGTGACCACTTTAGATGAACTGCGCTTACAGGTTCAAGAAACTTGGGATCAGTTCTCTCAACAAAAAATAGATAATCTAATTCCAAACATTCCCAGAAGAGTGGCGGAGTACATAAGAAATGATGGAGGGCTCATTATTATAATTTCTCTTTTTAATACGTTTTTTTGATTTTATTTCTATGTTTGATAGTTACATGAATTACGGGCGAGTGTCATTGAAATTCATTAAAATGTTCGAGATTTTTCATATTTGTAACCATAGATTTGACAAATTGTCCTGTTGGTTTAAAATACGGGTGGAGTTACGGTAAACTTAGGGCGACCCGACTTTAAACAAAATATCTAGTAGAAAATTCCAAAAATAAAAACCTTGAAATACACATTTAACTACAACACAACGCACATTGTGTATTAGGTATCTTGATAAATTTCCCAACCACGTTGTTAATATCAACTAAACTTTCATTAAATTGTTCGCGACTTCCGAGTCTTGCCTCGTGTGTTAACGTTATACGGAATTTTGTAAATTTTCCACACGTCAAGTCAACCTCGTAAAATAGTTTCGCTGTTATTATTCTGGACATTGCAGGAAACATCTTAACATGTAATGTATTGTCTCATAGAATTTATACTCGAATAGTTTAGACTGACTATCTTCTCGCGCTTTTGCTACCTTTTCTAGGCCTTCCTACCACATTTTCAGTTGCTTTGGTAACTTATGCAAAACTATGAAGTGGCCTATAAAGTTACGGCCTATGAAGTTACCTATAATCTTCGCATCAACCATCCGTTAACAAAACAAAATTAATAATATTCAAGGCAAAGTGAAATCTTTTGTATGCTTTACTTTGATTTTTTATATCATTTAAAAAAATGCATTCGATTCGCTTAAAATACTTGTTTATATGCATGGTCGTAAGAGGAAATCAGTGTATTTCTTGTATACTCAGAACAACATTTGTCACTATTCACTCGCATTACAGTGTATCAATCCAAGATGTAAAATTTCACAACAAAATTTATATAAAATTCGAAAAACCACAGCTGCGAAGGCTTCTTTTTCTGATTTTTATAACTTAAACTTGAATTTTTGAAAATTTCATTAGGAGTTTCAAATTTAATATTCTGTTAAAAATTAACGGAAATGATACAGCAGATGTATTGAAGGCACAACGAAAAAATAAAACAATGACAATAACATCGTTTGCATCACTAAGTTAAAAAAATGTGGTGAGTTATTTTAGTTCTAATTTGATACTTGAATAGGTTATTTTGCGATGCATTTTTTTTCTCTTGTGTAATAATATGAATAGCATACTTATTTTTGTTTGTTATTTCCTTATTTCAAATCAAATACTTCGCGGTTAGGTATTTTGAAAAAGAATAATATAAAAATGATATTTAAAACAAAATAAGTCTGTGTGGTTGCAACGATACTAGTCTGATGTCAAAAAATAATTTGAAAAAACTAAATATGCAAATAATAATTAAACGTTGCCAACGAGCCAACTTTATACCTACATACAATCCTTTCTTCTGAAATCAATTAGCAAACCTATTGGTACAATATGTACCTTTGCAGCTGCAAAATCTACCTGCGAAGCGAAGACCTGAGACAGTTTTTTTTTTATTTCGTTACGTTCTATATTTTTCAATCATTAATAATAGTTGTAAGTTTTACCTGTCAACTTTTCTACTTCATTTTGCTGCATAAGCTGGTTTCCGAAACCAACAACTTAATTGATAAATAGAATTATAATATCTCTGGATAACTTTTGTATTTTGCATCATGTCATATTTATAGATGTTCAAGCCATCCCGGTATCTAATTAGTCATAAATTTTATTACCTTATTTTAAATCGAACCAACTCAATTTCATAATCTTGCTGCGGTACGCCTTTAAAAATTTACCAACTCGTTTATCCAATAATAGCAGGTTTAAAGTTGTCTGTTCAATAGCTGTATCTGTTCTCCTCCGGTAATTGCTTCGGTGCTTGCTTATTAAAAAAATAAAAATTACAAAAAACTACGGACTAAATCTTCTGCACTGAATCATAAATGAATAATAAATCTAATTGAAATGATAATTATCTGATTTACAAATATGATAAAATATAATTTTCTGATGCCTACTTTTAAGAGCAATAATTTTCAAACTGAAAAAAACCACTCATGAAACTCCAAAAATGACACCAAAACATGTCTTTAAAAAAAAAATGTGATCCTATACGCACCCCATTAGCCTATATATTGATTTTAGTCTAAATATTCGAGCGATCTCTAACAATAATTAATCAGAATTTTTTATAGAAGCTATCCCATTTGTTTCACCTACTTAAATGATTTATTCTCATCTGTTCAATACATCGTAATTTTAATTTTAAGCGAAAAGTGCGCTTGCAAATCTGTAACTTTTATTACTGTTTGTTAAAAAAGGTCTGATTCAAAACACAAAAACTGCACTTGGTGGGTACACTACACTGCACTATAAAAATTCTGTAATTTCTCTCTTATTTCAGTCTCCGTAACGCGTTAAGTAGCAATTATTCAGCTTACCGAATAAAATTATAACAATGAATCAATGAATAGAAAAATTAACTTCAACTGTAAAAATTAAATTAAAACAATAGTGGCGCAAAACCGTAAATATCCCGGAATTCATATTACATAACTAAAGCTTCGCAGCTATCTTCTTTAAATTAGGGAGAATTTTACGTTTTAAAAAAGGGAGGTTTGCGTTGTTTCCTCTGAAGTAATCTGCTTGAAACATGAAAAATTGGTCACGTTAAAACGTGATTCAAAAACAGTTCTGGCCTGTTATCTTTTAGTTGATTCACCCTGTCCACAGTAAATTCCATGTCTTAACACAGGATTTTTTTAATTTTTAAAACTAATTATAGGTGGTTGTTTTATACCCACAAAGAGTTCAAACGTAATAACTAAATGTTAATTATTTTTGTAACATTAATCCGAGCATAAAGTTGGTTTGTTTTAATTAATTTATTACAATTATATATAGTAGCGTTCATTAAAAATGGATTTGTGGGTAAATTAATAAATTATGCGGTAAGGTTTCATAGCAATGCTCTTCCTGGCATCACCATGTAAATAGAGAGAGACACTTCATTAGATTTATTGTAACTGCCAGAATAATCAAAAGTTATTTATTTGCATTTCAAAATGGTTCAAAATGCACTGTCCTATTCATAAAAAGGTGAGAAATGGAAAAACAGACAAGTGTTTTGTATCCCTGTCATAATTGGGTGGAGCCACAATGTACAAATATACAGAGTGTTTCATTTTACGTGAAAACCTTTTGATCTCTCAACAATATTTCCTTCATAAATAAACCACCTAGACATCAAGTGAAAAATATTGGTTTCTGAGCGGAAATTGGCAACGCTTATGTGCGGTGGTGTACTTCTGCACGGAACACTCTCCACCAAATTTCACCGCAAGCCTCAAAATTTAACTGAAACAAACAAAAAAGATGTCTGTTTTGCTCACATCAAAAATAAACTTTCAGGACAATGTGCTTTCGAGTTTAGCTAAATAGTTGAACAACATTAATAGAGGCGAGGCAGTCTCCCTTGCGGTCATGCTCTTGACATTAGCATTTCAAGAGGATTTTTAATGGGTCCCTTCAAATAGTGCGTTAAAATTCCACGCTGAATTGGCGAAACGTCGACTTCTGACTTGGTCTAATACGTGAACAGAAAATTATTCCATGTTTTACTTCACACGTCCTAGATTTAAGCTATTTTAAGCCCTTTATGCTGTTCCTGCAGCAGTTGCATTATCGTATTCTGAAGCGTCTTCCTCCATGTATAAACGCCGTTTTCGTCCTTTGTTTAAGTACTTTAACCTCCACTCATTCTCGTAGAAAATTATTAACGGCACTCGTGCATACTCGTATTAATCGCTGCAAAAAACCGATACATGATTAGGAGTTCTGTCAAAAACATACACTCGAGTTGCCTTTAGATTCCTGCACCGAAACATTCAATTAACTTTTTTCATATTAATCACTGTCCTTCGAGACAACAAAACCGAGTTTCTTCGTGAAGTAAGAAAGGAAAGTGGAAACAAAACTAATAATTATGTAATTACTTCCCTATAAAAATGATCAATAACGAAAATCATGTGTAAACAGAGCCGGTACTTCTTTGGTCACTGATTAAACAACTGATTGTGTATGAGTATCATTAATGCTGGCTAATACCAGTCATTTATATTAAAATTATAATATCACCAGTGATGTGGAAAATGCTTTTATCACAATTCAAACATGACGATATGTTATTTTGGTAAATTGTGGAACCTAATTACAGGAGCTTCGAGTGTCATACACAGCCGCCAAAAATCTTTTTTTTGCGATCAAAATATGGAAAAAAA
>QDEB01046141.1:333-11759 GCA_004193795.1 Asbolus verrucosus | reverse complement strand
CATCACAAATGTGGGCTATTTATAAATAAGTAATAATTAAAGTCTAAAAGTTGGCGGTATTCTGATCAGAGTGTAAGTGCGTTTTTCATGCAGCATCTAATCTGGATAATGTATAATCATTTAAAATTGAGTCTGGTTTAACTAGATATGAAGAAACATCAGTTTCGATTTAAAGAATGTTTAATAGTGAGGAGAAAAAATAATAAAAAAAAGTGGACAACCCAGAAATTTCTTTATCTAATTATTGTGCTGCGTTACGCAAATGTTGCTTTTATGAAAGTACCAGTTTATAATCCTTGATAATAAACATTCTAAATCATTTGTTATCTCGAATTTAAATTTACCTAAAGACCGCCGGATTATTCTTAATTCTGCGCAGCAACGTAGAAGAATATGATCGTGACATTTTTTCTTTTTCATATTTTTGTTTCACGGTTAATCAGAAAACATGAACGAACGTTTAAAAAAATCGCTGTACTCGTGAGTTTCCACGATTTAGCGTTATAACCAAATTGTTTTCTTACAGGATTGGTGGAAAGTTGAAATCCACGATCGTCAAGGTTTCGTGCCCGCCGCTTACGTGAAGAAAGTGGATGCCGGTCTGACCGCCTCTCAACAGAACCTCGTCGACAACAATTCGATTTCGGCAAGACAGAACCAGATCAACACTCAGTATGACAGACTTCTAGCTTTGGCCAGAGAGCGCCAGAACAAACTGAACGAAACTGTGAAAGCTTACGTTTTGGTGAGAGAAGCCGCTGAGCTGGCTTCGTGGATTAAAGACAAGGAGATGCACGCCCAAGTCCAAGATGTCGGCGAAGATTTAGAACAGGTCGAGGTGATGCAGAAGAAATTCGACGATTTCCAAACCGACCTTAAAGCGAACGAGGTGCGCTTGGCCGAGATGAACGAAATCGCCATGCAGTTGGTCTCGTTGGGACAGACCGAAGCTGCTCTCAAGATCCAGACACAAATGGAGGTACGGTTTTTACGTCCACATAAATATTGCTTTCTATAATTTTAATTAAAATAGGATTTGAACACAAAATGGACTTCGCTTCAACAACTCACCACAGAAAGGGCCAGTCAGCTCGGGTCAGCGCATGAAGTGCAGAGATTCCACCGCGATGTGGACGAAACGAAAGATTGGATTCAAGAAAAAGACGAAGCTCTTAATAATGACGATCTCGGAAAAGATTTGAGAAGCGTGCAGGCTCTCCAACGAAAACACGAAGGATTAGAGCGGGACTTGGCCGCTTTAGGCGACAAGGTTAGTGTCGTTGTTGTTACAACAGCACGTTGTTTTGACAGTTGATTTTCAGATTAAACAACTGGATGAAATCGCTGGACGTCTTGTACAAACTCATCCAGAAAGCGCCGAACAAACCAGAGCCAAACAACAAGAAATCAATGAATTGTGGACTCAATTAACAGCAAAGGCCAACAGTCGCAAAGAAAAATTGCTTGATTCTTACGATCTACAACGCTTCCTGAACGACCATCGCGACCTTATGGCGTGGATGAATTCCATGTTGGGACTCGTCACCTCCACGGAGTTGGCAAGTGACGTTACTGGTTCTGAAGCACTCATTGAACGTCATCAGGTACAATTTTTAATTAATTTGATCATTTTTCTAATTGCACAAGCATTCATACGAAACACAAATCGTGTGGAGAAGGAACGTTAGATTTTAAGGAAAAATATTCAAAGAGAAATTCGGTAGTCACCAGTCATCAGTTTTTGTCTGTAAGCATGGCATGTTCCAGTTTTTTGAAGTATATTACGATAGTATCTAGTTTTTGACAAGATTGCGATTTGAAAAACGAAATTATAGTGTTGTGTAGCAAATAATGCCAGAGTAGTTACCATTTTTAGCCTGCGCCAGCTATACCTGTCTGTGGTTTGGCTTGGCTGGTGGGTAGAAGCTTTATTACACAAAAAAAAATCAAAACTACTGAATTTACAATGTTTATATCATTAAAACGGTTGAATTTGACATTTTGAACGATCACTTCATTAGAACATCTAGTACATTTTATATCCATAACATGAGGACTGATATTTGTGTTTGCATTGATTTCTAGAGCTACAGGGCTGAAATAGATGCACGTTATGGAATACCTCAGGTACACTTTTGCACCAGAGTGTCTATATAATTATTGTACTAACCGTTATGAAAGTGTTGGATAATAAAATGCAATTAATTTCCTATGAAAGCTTTAGCTATTTTTCATCTTCTTGTTACTTCTGATGTGTTCGATTTTTTATTGTGTTGTTTATCCTCTTAGGAACATCGTACTGAGATCGACGCCCGCGCTGGTACTTTCCATGCTCTTGAACAGTTTGGTCAACAACTTTTGAGTTCCAATCATTACGCCAGTCCAGAAATCCAGGAAAAATTAGAACAATTGGACGAATTCCGTAAAGAGCTCGAAAGACACTGGATTGAAAGACGCGTCCAACTGGACCAAAATCTCGACCTTAATCTCTTCTATCGAGACTGCGAACAAGCAGAAAATTGGATGTCGGATCGCGAAGCTTTTCTTGCTTCGGACGAAGTGGATTCTAACGGTGACAACGTCGAGGCTCTTATCAAGAAACACGAAGATTTTGATAAAGCCATCAATGCCCATGTAAATATTGTTACAATCGAGTTACTGTTTTTGATTAATTGATTTGTTAAATTAGGAAGAGAAGATCGCGGCTTTGGAAAGTTTGGCCAATCAGCTGATCGAAAACGAACATTACGCCTCTCAAGACATCGACAATAAACGCAAGCAAGTATTGGACAGATGGCGCCATCTTAAAGATGCTTTGATCGAAAAACGTTCCAAACTCGGCGAGAGTCAGACTTTGCAACAATTCTCCAGAGATGCCGACGAGATCGAAAATTGGATCGCCGAAAAATTACAACTTGCAACAGAAGAAAGTTACAAGGATCCAGCTAATATCCAGTCAAAACACCAGAAACATCAAGCTTTCGAAGCAGAATTGGCGGCGAATGCCGATAGGATCCAGTCGGTGTTGGCTAACGGGTCGAATTTGATTGAAAAACGTCAATGTGCCGGGTCCGAGGAAGCGGTGCAGAAACGTCTGGAATCGATCGCCGATCAGTGGGAATTCCTTACTCAGAAAACGACCGAAAAATCGATGAAATTGAAAGAAGCAAATAAACAGAGGACTTACATCGCCGCCGTTAAAGATCTGGACTTCTGGTTGGGCGAAGTTGAGAGTCTGCTAACAAGCGAAGATGCGGGAAAAGATTTGGCGTCTGTGCAGAATTTGATGAAGAAACACCAACTCGTCGAAGCTGATATACAAGCGCATGAAGATAGAATCAAGGACATGAATGATCAAGCGGATTCTCTCATTGAAAGCGGCCAGTTCGATACAGCGTCTATTCAAGAGAAACGACAATCGATAAACGAACGTTACGAGCGCATAAAGAATCTTGCTGCCCATCGTCAAGCTCGTCTCAACGAAGCAAACACCTTGCACCAATTCTTCAGAGACATCGCCGATGAAGAATCCTGGATTAAGTAAGTTCTACTCTTATTTAACATAATCATGTATAATTCGTGTTAATTTGCAGAGAAAAGAAGTTATTGGTTGGTTCAGATGATTACGGTCGCGACCTCACCGGCGTCCAAAATCTCAAAAAGAAGCACAAACGACTCGAGGCCGAATTGGGTTCGCACGAACCAGCGATCCAAGCCGTGCAAGAAGCCGGCGAAAAGTTGATGGACGTTTCCAATTTGGGCGTCCCTGAAATCGAACAACGTCTCAAAGCCCTCAATCAAGCTTGGGCCGAATTGAAACAGTTGGCCGCCACCCGTGGTCAAAAGCTGGACGAGTCCCTGACATATCAACAATTCCTCGCCAAAGTCGAAGAAGAAGAAGCGTGGATCAGCGAGAAACAGCAGCTGTTGAGTGTGGAAGATTACGGCGATACCATGGCTGCCGTGCAGGGTCTGTTAAAGAAACACGACGCTTTCGAAACAGATTTCCAAGCTCATCGAGAACGATGCAAGGACATTAACGATGCCGGGAAAAAACTGGTTGCAGAAGGCAACCATCATGCTGACAGCATCAATCAGCGCTGTCAGCAGCTGCAGACAAAGCTAGATCACCTGGCCGCCTTGGCTGGCAGACGCAAAGCCAAGCTCATCGATAATTCTGCCTACCTGCAGTTTATGTGGAAGGCGGATGTTGTGGAAAGTTGGATTGCTGATAAAGAAACGCATGTGAAGAGCGAAGAATTCGGAAGGGATTTGTCCTCGGTGCAAACATTGCTCACCAAACAAGAGACATTCGATGCGGGTGAGTTGAGTGTTTGGTCTGCGGTCCGCATTTTATTAATGTGAACGAATTCGTAGGTCTCACAGCTTTTGAACATGAAGGAATTCAAAACATCACGGCGCTGAAGGATCAATTGATTGCTTCAAACCACGATCAGAGCCCGGCCATTTTGCAACGTCACGCTGATGTCATCGCCAGATGGCAGAAGTTGCTGGCCGATTCCGACGCGCGCAAACAACGTTTGCTCCACATGCAAGAACAGTTCCGGCAGATTGAAGATCTTTTCCTCACTTTTGCCAAGAGAGCTTCCGCTTTCAATTCTTGGTTTGAAAATGCTGAGGAAGATTTGACCGACCCAGTACGATGCAATTCCATCGAAGAGATCAGAGCGTTGAGAGAGGCTCATGCACAATTCCAGGTACGTTTTTATTTATTTTTTTTAACCTCTTTAATAGTGATTATTCCAGGCATCATTATCAAGTGCTCAGGCTGACTTCGAAGCTTTGGCGGCTTTAGATCAACAAATCAAGAGCTTCAATGTTGGACCCAATCCCTACACTTGGTTCAATATGGAAGCCTTGGAAGAAACTTGGCGTAATTTGCAAAAGATTATTGCCGAAAGAGATGTAGAATTGAATAAGGAGGCGCAGAGGCAAGAAGAAAATGACAAATTACGAAAAGAATTTGCCAAACATGCTAACGCTTTCCATCAGTGGTTGACAGAAACTCGGTAAGTGTTCAATGTTGACGATGGTTAACATGCGGGGGAAATACATATATTTATAAGTTATTTGTTTTCAGTTACCGAATCTTAGGCTGGGATGGGTAAATAGTGTTGTCTCTAATACTAACAGTTTGGGTTTTTTGTACCTAATCAGATTATTGTTGTAATAATTTTGTTTGACGTTCTAACATTGTTGAAATATTGTCGTTCCAAGGTGATATGTTTTTCTTCTTTAATAGTACATCCATGATGGAAGGATCGGGTTCTTTGGAACAGCAGTTAGAGGCTACCAAGCGCAAAGCGGCGGAAGTTCGTGCACGTAGATCAGACTTGAAGAAAATTGAAGATTTGGGTGCTATTTTAGAAGAACATTTAATTTTAGACAATCGCTATACCGAACATTCGACAGTTGGATTGGCGCAGCAGTGGGACCAGTTGGATCAGTTGGGCATGAGAATGCAACACAATCTCGAGCAACAAATCCAAGCACGTAACCAATCAGGCGTGAGCGAGGATGCCCTTAAGGAGTTCTCGATGATGTTCAAACACTTTGATAAGGAAAAGTCTGGAAAACTAAACCATCAAGAATTCAAGAGCTGTTTGCGAGCTCTTGGATACGATTTGCCGATGGTGGAAGAAGGCCAACCCGATCCGGAATTCGATGCGATATTGGGTAAGAATCGTAAGAATTGATTTTTCACGTGGACACTTTCCGTAATTCGTATTTTAACAGACGTTGTTGATCCGAATCGCGATGGCTACGTCTCTCTGCAAGAGTACATGGCGTTTATGATAAGTAAAGAAACTGAAAACGTCCAGAGTTCCGAAGAAATAGAAAAGGCGTTCAGAGCCATCACCGCGGGTGACCGTCCTTACGTCACACAAGAAGAGTTATATGCTGTAAGTGTTGAATTCGAATTAATTTTAACGGAACTAAAATTGGCGGTGTTGCAGAACTTGACGAAGGAGATGGCCGATTATTGCGTGGCAAGAATGAAACCATATGTCGAACCGAAAACCGAGCGACCAATCGCTGGAGCCCTGGACTACATAGAATTTACTCGTACTCTCTTCCAAAACTAATGGCATACCTAATGTATCTTTAGTGTGGTGTTAGCTAGGGCTCCATTTATCAAAATTAAATGCAATATCACTTGGCTCTTAGAGGTTTAAGTTTGTTTCACTTTTTTAACTTATTTTTGTATTAAATGCAGCTTGTATTGCATGTCGCGCCAAATGAATAATGAATATGTGTTAAAAAATATTTATCCTTTCAAAATATAATGCTTATATATAGTTTCAAATGTATTTTTTTATTTTAGTTTCCATTTTTACCTAATCCATCTATTTGTTGGACGTATTGTGCTCAATTATGTGGTTACAAAATTTAAGAATTCATACCATTTTTGGAACAATTTTTCACATTCATGCCACTAGATTTTGACGTCAAAACTAACCTTAAAAATTGTGGGACTTTTAACCTCAAAATTAAATACAAATATCGAACATGTTTTTAAAACGAAAATGTATTACCTCAATACTTAAAAGACGAAATCATGGGTGGATTAAGCCAGAAGGATATGATACAGGAATAAAAGTCTTCAACTGTGTAACCAGAGACAAACAACCTCTAATAGTGAAAAATAAAAACTTGGTATCATGGTACACCTGTGGCCCCACAGTTTACGATTCCGCTCATATAGGTCATGCAAGTTGTTTTTTAAAGCTCGATGTCATCCAAAGAATTTTAAAAGAATATTTTAACCTTAACATTGTTAGTGTGATGAATATAACGGACGTCGACGATAAAATAATTGCCAAAAGCAATGAACTAAAAATTTCAGTACAAGATGTAGCAAAACAATTTGAGAAAGAATTTTGGCAAGATTTAGACTCTCTCAATATAAACAAGCCGGACTGTGTTTTACGAGTCACTGAAAATATGGAAATAATTAAAGAATTCATCAGAAAATTAATGGATGACCAAAAAGCGTACAAAGCTACAGATAATTCTGTTTATTTTGATGTGCACGCCTATGAGAGCTATGGAAAGCTACAAAAAATAAGTGAGGAAAGTTTGGAACCTGTTCACTTCAAAAAATCAAACATGGATTTCGCATTGTGGAAAGCTAGTAAACCGAATGAGATATTTTGGGAGAGCTCATGGGGTACTGGTAGACCAGGATGGCATATTGAATGTTCAGCCCTGGCAAGTCATGTTTTTGGTAATTGAAAATATTTATTTTGATTTGTTGTTAAATATTTCTTGTAGGTTCAGAAATTGATATCCATGCTGGAGGAATTGATTTGCGTTTTCCCCACCATGAAAATGAAGAGGCACAGTCCTGCTGTGCACATGGCAAGACACAATGGGTCAATTATTGGTTGCATACAGGTCATTTGCATTTGAAAGGTTGTGAAAAAATGTCAAAGTCTCTTAAAAATACTCTATCAATAAGTTCAATGTTGCAAAACACCAGTGCTCAAGTTTTTCGTATGGCTTGTGTCATGTCACATTATAGAAGTAGTATGGAGTTTAGTCCTGAATTCATGACGACTGCTAATAACTTGTTAACCAGCTACATCAACTTTTTTGATACCTGCAGAAACTACTCAGATGGGTATATAAAAGCAAACATCAATAATGACGTTGTAAATAAATTGATAACAGACACATCTGACAAGATTTACCAAGCATTAACTGACGATTTTAATACACCATTGGTGCTGAAGGCCTTAAGTGAAGTTGTAACAACAATTAATAGCATGTTGCATTCAACACAATCTGATGATGGTGCAAGATCAGTTTCTATAATTACAATTTCAAATTTAGTCGTGAAAACCTTGAGCATATTTGGAATAAATATTAATAAAAGAGATGTAAATGCAAGTGAAAATAATTTTATTGAAGTAATGGACATTTTAAATAGTTTTAGACAAGAAATTAGGCAATTAGGTATTTCAAAAAGGGATCAAGATATTTTAAAACTATGTGATAATGTTCGCGATAATTTAAAAAAGTGTGGTATCATCGTTAAAGACCACGGAAAGTTGTCTTCCTGGTCTCTGTAACTTGTTAGATTTCAATAAAAGTTTGAAATTACCGCCTTTAATTTTAGTAATTTTTGTTTTCCACATTAATCATCCAGATTTTTTGACGTTAGCTTATTTGACAGCTCAAAAACAAGGTTAAGTTTTCGGGTTTGAAATATTTGCATTGGGGTGCTTATCTCGATGTTTTTATTAGTATTTATTGCGGAAAAATAGTTGGAAGTAGTAAATTTGGCAAGAATAGGAATGGCCGATACACCATCTACGTCTAAAGAGCGTATAATTCCGATTCACATCGAAGGAAAAGACGACAATGAAGAGGAATTACAGAAAAAAACGATCGTGACTGAAAAGGAGAAGCATGAAGATGTATCGATGTGCCCCCTTGATACCATTAATCCCGAACAGTCATTGGACGAAAATGACATCATTATCGAACGAAGCTTACCTTTGTGTAACTCCAAAGAGAAGATAATAATCGTCGTTGATATTGCAGAAGATGAGAATTTCACGTCTTTTAAGTTGAACAACAATTCACATAAACCGTTACATATGATGAAGCATGCTATTGAACTGTTTTTGAATTCGAAATATTTGATAAATCAAAAGCATGAATATGCTTTAGTAATATTGAATGAAAATAATGCGATATGGTTATCAGAGTTCACAAACAACATAAGTGATGTGATCAGTGCATTGCAAAATATTGGAAGTTGTAATGCCGAAGATATTTTTGATTTGAACACCTTGTTTGACATTATATTAGAGAATGTTGAAATTCCTGGAGAATGTGACTTGGAAGAAATGTTAATACCTCCCCCTTATGTCGTACGTACTGTTTTATTTTATGGTCGATCATATACTGTTCCAAAATTACGCAAAACTAAAGATATTCAGAAACTGTTAGAATCGCCATATTATACCTTTGATGTATTAATGACTCACGAGCCGGTTGACATTGATAATAACTGCAACAAAATTTTCAAAATATTACAGAATTTAGACAGAAAAGGTTTTGCATATTTCTTTCCTGTGTCTAGAGATGTAAAGACATTGTATGATTCGGTAGGAAAATTGCTAGCCCATCCTCTACAGAGACCAATTCAAAAACTGGCCAACTATAACATTGAAGATATAAAAATTTAACTTGTAATCAACCATTATTTTGTTATTGTTATAAGAACCTTCGCATTTTGTAATGTTTTCTATTGTTTATGAATGTTTAATAAATTAACTGCAAACTGAAATAATTTATTAAGAATAGTTAATATTGTTATGTACAAGAGTGTGGTTAGCTGGTTTTTTTGCAACATTTACTTTTCCGGTGCAGTTCCAGTTTGTCTTTCCTGCTGAAATTTTTGTTGCAAATTTCGCAGCTGAACGGTCGGTCCCCGCTGTGCAGCCGCATGTGCCTGGCCAGATTCGAAGTGTGGGCAAATTTTCTATCACAGACTGAACAGGTGAAGGGTTGTTCTCCCGTGTGCTTTCGCATGTGCTTGTTTAAGTCTCCTTTGTGTGTGAATTTTTTTTCGCAGTGAACGCATTTCATGAATTTTCTGCTGGTTTTTGGCGATACGTCGTGACTGGTCGACGGTTGAGGTTCGTCCAAATTTTTTTCAGTCTTATCTTCATTTTGTTCGATTACTTCGACTAAAAGCGGTAAACTTCCGAATTTGCTTTGGCAGTCTGAACACCTACAGTTGATCGTGTCTATGTGCTCCTCTTCATCTTTGTTTTCGTCCGCGACTTTTTTCGGGTCTTGCTGCATCTTTCTTTCATGAGTTCGTTCAAGTTTCACCTGATTTACAATGATCGCTTTCAGGAAATTTTTAAAGCTGTACAGTTTTCGCAGGCACAGATCACAAGCAGTTCTGGATCTTCGGTTCAGCGAAATCTGCAATTTTATTTATTTTGTACCGTGCATCGAGTCATTTACAGAGAAGTCTTCTCACAATGTCTTGAGTGGCTTGGTTGAGGATTTTTTTTATTATTAAAAAAATTGCAAAAAAGCTAAGATTTACAATAATTATTTTTAACTTACACATTGAAACAATTTTCCAACCAACACTTGTTCCTGTCCACTCAGTGTCAACAATTTTGTGTTGTTATGTCCACATATGCCACATGTAATAGTTTCACTTTCATATTCCATGATCCACAAAGTTTTAATGTAATTGGGAAAATGATTGAATGTTGAATGAGTAACAACTTTCCAGATTATTTTGCCGGGTTTTTTCGACTGATTTAACACATGCGCTCAAGAAATTGACGTCACACGGGGGGAATTCCTATAGTTCGTCGATGGCGACGGTGAGCAAGAGGCGAGGGGAGCGGGTCGGGATCCCCAATACCCCACTTAAAAAACAAATAATATTTCCGCCAACATCTTTCAGTTTTCTGGTTTTTTAAAAGTGACTAAGTTAGAATGGTCGTTTATTCATCATTTTCTAATTCATGATTTCAGGAAAACGTGCCGGAGAGCAGACATTTAAATCCTGCTTGTAAACGATGAATGAATAAAATCACGTTTTCGCTCGAGTTCAACGAACAAGCTCTTCTGTAAAAAACCGACGTTAAGATAATAAATATCAGTATCATTGTTATATTTGACTTTGTTGTGTACTTAAGTCGTGTTCGAAGGTACCAATCATAAAAAAATAAATAATACGTTGCGTCAAGTAATGTTGGTTTTAAATTGCATTGTATCGTTGTAAACAATTTGTTATACTTTTTTTGTATAAATATTTAGGTTTTTCTAAGTCGAAGTAACTGACCTCCAATTAAATAATTTGACGTCTGTCTGTTACATTGCTGGTTGTATATTTCCCATGTGCCTGAAGCTATAAGACAACGGCCACAACACGCCGCCCATAATACGTAATTTACTTTCTGTAGTTTCCGATTCGAGAGAGACAAGAGACTGCTTTGCAAGACGAGACGTCCGTGTTTTTAGATATTGTATATTTACACAACTTACAACGAATCACAGGGGACATGGGGACACCTGGGTGCAATTCCAGAATTAATCAGTAACCTTTCGTCGATTAATGACTATTTCGCACCCTTAATCCTTCATTTTTAGCTGTCACATGTAACCCTCCAATCGTTTTGTTCCTAATAATCTCATCTCAAAACTTTTCAGTTTCAGTCTTTTTTTTCTGTGGTTGAATTTTAGAACACCACAGCATTCATCAGCAGCAGATGCGATCAAAAGTTTTGTCATCAAGAGTGCTGCTGGCACAATTACGTATGTTGGAGTTTGATTCGTACACATTTGATTTTTACGTCCGCTGGCCGCTTCTCATGATTACGCGTCATGGAATCAAAAAAAAAAAACAAAATTGCCAGGCG
>QDEB01046056.1:2547-17171 GCA_004193795.1 Asbolus verrucosus | reverse complement strand
CATTTTTTCCTGATTTCATAGAAAATTTCATTTCATTCGAAAAATTTCATTTATTATGTTTGCTTAATTGTAAAGAGTACTTAACAGCAAATGCTTGAAATTAATAGATTTTTCTACGACTTTCAAGAAATTTTACAAAATTGTATAAAACTGACAGAATCTTTTATAGAACCGGATAAATTGCGTAAAATATAATAAATTATAAAGCGCAAGAGTAAACATAATAAATTGACGTAGTTTCGTACAATTTTAAGATTGTAATCATATAGGTATACAGTTTCAAAGAGACGATGACTTGCCAAAGATAGAGTCAACACTTTGTTATTGATAAGGTAAAGTATTATTTAACACAAAATCAATTTCATTGGACTACAGAAATAAATTTTCTGGAATTTCTGTATTGTTTCCAAAATTTTTTGAAATATACGATTTGATAGAATATTTCATGCAATATGGGAAATAACTTCGCGTAAATCCACGAAATTTTACTAGATTTTGTTGAATTTCGGAAACTGTTACGAAATTCGAAATTATTTCTAAAATTATTTGGTGCAATTTTACCAAATTTGATAGTTTCGAGCTCCCTCAAGATGCAATAAATATTTCATGGTGGTAGAAAATGTAGGTGTTACCGTTTAAACCCCAAAAATAAACAGATAGTTAAGTAGAATCGCTCATAAAACTTCATAAAGTTACATTTCAACTTGCAACTGCCTCATTCCGGAAACGATTCCAAATTCCATTTCCTAGAACATTATAGTTTATAGAGCTTAAAAAATTAATTATACTGGCAATAACTCTGTCGATTTTGATCGGATTTCACGTAATTTCGTAAAATTCCATATAACTACACATACAGGTGTCCACAATACACACAAAATTCTACGCTCGATGAAATTTCAAAATGGGAACAACATTCTTTGAATAATTTTTCGGACTCGCTTAAGTTTAAACGCCCCTTTTTGCCACTAGATAATAGAACAAACTTAATCTCTGTTATGGGGAGACACAGCGAACGAAACAAGAAAAAAATGGAGTAAAAGCTTATTATTCTGATAAGTCAGCAACCTCTTACTCCACTTTTCCAGCAAAAAATTCGCGAAAAAATTTCCAAATGACCTTTGACCGCTCGTTGCTTTGTGCTGCGTATGTACGGATTAAATTTGATTGCACGTAATAAAGTAGGGTACTCTACCCTACAAGGTTGCAGGGATGTAACCGGTTCAAACCCCACGTCTCTTTGTTCAAAAATTTCAGCAGACGTATAAAAAGAAGGAATTAATGACGCAAAAAGGCGCACGATATAGAGCGGAAGGAGTAAAATTTCATCAGGATTGGGTAAGAATGTTTCGACAATGTCTCGATAGTGTGCCGAAAACAGGAATAATTAAGCTATAGGTTTGTTTCAATCTTTCCGTCGTCAAACCGCATCCAAATCAGGCCGTGGGAAGTTGACTTTTGATTATATCATCGGAGATAAAATTTTCCCAACTGTCGAGATATCATTATGAACGCGTTATCTAAAATAATTGCGCCCATTTTTATGTCCAGCCATAAAAATTGGAAAGTGCCAACCGCCCTTATAAATCAGCGCGAAAATGTCATCGACGTCCTGCCACAGTTCTTCGGCGTCCTCATTAGTCGATATGTTAACTACATTGTTAGCGCACATGGTCCCCTCTCTGTCGTAATTACGCCGCCCCCTCCACCCCGATCGGCGATGCAGTGGTCAGAGCATCTCGGCTAGCCGTGGAAACAGGACGGCTGAAATCGCGCGGTCGCGCCAGGACAACGCGAACCAAATCCTGAAAACAACATTGACACGTGACCGTCAAGTGCACATGTGCTCGCCCACACGCATGTTTCGGATAGTTGAGTGGCTAGTGAGTGACTGAGTGGCCGATGGGATTTTGACAATTCCGACAGTAAGTACGACCGGACGGCTACTCGCCGGGGCGCCTCCGCGCCGCATTAAAAATTCGCTCTTCCGCGGACTGTACTCGTAATCTGCGCTGGCGTTGATGACTACCCCGTCTGGCGTGCGCGCATGCGCCCTCTCCTCATTACTTTACCGATTAATTAACTTGCATACTGCTCGCTCCTTCTATCCGCCGCAAATCACGCCGGCCGTCTCTGTCTGGCATCCCTCGGCCGGGCTAGTCCCTCTTATGGGGTATGTAATTTCATTCTGTCTCTAGTCTTAATGAAATGTAAGTCCGTTTCACTCCGGCGCTCGATTCCGTCCTTCTCCTCCGGCACATGATGAATTCGCCGTTTTCGAAAACCGCCCCCACAAATCTAAAAAAGTAAAACAGCGTCGTCTCGCTCACCCTCTCCAAGGTGGGGTGGACGGTAGCGCCATGCAAATGTGGCAGGCGTGCTAACTATCCGACCGGCGCTCTAAACCGGCGCCAGAACAGCGTCGGCGTCGCTCTGTAACGCTACAATCAGTTTCTGTAATTACGGCCGGTCTTAATTGCTCCTTGGTTACTTCCATTTGTGTGTCGACGCAAAACAGTGCTCGTGGTCGTCCGCCACGTGTCCGAGGGCCACAGGTTGCGAACTGCAGTGTGCCGAATCTAGCGCGTCAGGTGTGTGCACCAAAACGAAAAAACAGGTGTGATAAAAAAAATCGTAAACTTAAAATATACCACGTTGGTTTTAACTGCATTCTACATATATCTAAACAGGATCATGCCGCGCTGGACGGGTCGGCCAGACGAGTAGCGGCCGACTCCGCTGGACTGACCGCCGAAGAGCCAGCTGGCCGACCGCATTGACACCTACCGGGAAAGTCTGTAGTGACATGCTATGAAATAGTCTTTATTGCTTCGGGAATCGAATCACTATGCCCGACTCTTTAAAACTATATCTCATGCTTTTATTTGATTAGGTTTATTTTCATATGTGCACGTAAGCGTGGGAGGCATTTGCATAAAATCGTTATTAACTTTACGGGCGAAGGGCCCCAAAATCACGCAAATGAAAGTAACCATTCGGCAAGCCGGGCGCGAGTTCTCCACTCTGACGGTTTTGCAGCCCCGATGAAGTGTCGCTAACTAACCCCATGGAAGTCCGCGATGGAACCAGCAAGGTAACTCTTCGACAACTCGTATCGACCCAACTTTCCAACTGTTCCTCCGCTGCATTATTAACAAAACAATCGTGCGTACGATGGCATTTTAACCGAAACAACCACTCTTTCCTGATATTCCACCACATAATTTATCAGCGTTTCAATCATGTAATTGAAAGTCTTAGTTTGCGCAACACCGAATCTGCTCTCGCTAATTACCGGTCGAGTCTCCAAATTTTTTCTTTTGTGTTTATCATAAATCCAGCAGTAAGTCGTGGCTCGAGTGTGCAATTGATAATGTTGATAAACGGGCTTACGGTTTATCAATCGGGGTTGGTGTTAATTTTAGCCGCGATTGGATGAAACTTTGCCTAATTGATCTGTAGAGAGGTGTAGCCGCGTTGAAGCGTGTTACCGACGTTTCTGCCTTTCACGCACCTCCTCAACGTCCACTCGGATTTCAATCTTTCCGTCGATTGTCGATTTTTGCTTTCCGTAATGTCTTTTGATCGAATTTTAAGTTTCCTTCGCGTTCGCTTGTTCCAGTGGTAGTTATCGTCATCGACGCATAAGTGGGCCTAAACTCGAATGAATTTTAACGGGTCATAAAAAATTTCGTTATTTTATGTCGATTTATCTACTTACATAAAACTGGAACATATCTTATCTTGATCTGTTTTCACTTCACTGCAACTCAACAATTGCCTTGTGTTGTTTAAATTTACAACACCGTAATTGCAATTTCAAAAAATTGTAATTACTTTTTAAGCAGAATCGGTGATATTCTTTAATATCTTATTGTTACAAGTTCCAAACTTCCGATTCTTCCTCGATTTCTTAAACTGGCGCAAAAATAATTTTTGGTTAGTCTGCATTTTGCTGTATTTGATATTATATTTTTATCATATTCAAATTGCTATTGTGGTTCAAATATAAATTCATCCACTCGGTAAGTTATAGATAACAGTGGAGTTATTTTGTAATTTTCTGAATTTACATCAAATTATTATGCACATTATTGTTTACAAACTTATTTACGGTATGATAAAACAATTAATTGAACCAAGAAGATTGGCAAATCAGTAACACGATTTTATTGATCGTGCAGTAATTTTAACCGAAAATGAAAATATCTTGCCTAAAATAAAATTTATGATTTCTGCGAATAAGAAATTCAAATTAGAAGTATGCAGGGAAATTGCACATTCAGCTAACATTACTTACATTTGACTTAATGTTTTATTTTCATTTTAGCGGGATGAAATGTAAATTTCCAGTAAATTGTAGTCAAATTACATATTTTGTAAATTCTTCAACATAATCAAAATTTACTGAAATAATAATAAATGTACCCAAATTCAAATTAATTAGCGAAAATTTTTTAATTATGTGTGTAGCTGAAAACAAGTAACCTGATATACGGTGTAAATTCATATAAATTTAGTTTAATTTAATTCATTTTACAAATCTACTGTAGTCGTCAGATAAACTATAATTTATATATAATTTACAATTTACACAGGTACGATGAAGAACCATCTCTTATTGATAATCTAAAGCTTAGAGACAATTTTATTGATTTAATTTGCTTAAAATTGTAAATTTACGCCTTTTTAGTTGCTACCCACTTTCTAAAATTTACATATATCTATATAATATGAATTTAAAATTATTAATGCAAAAATGCCACCTGGCAGATTTTGTTGAATATCTGATAAATTGAATCATTTTACATTTTAGTAAATTTGTTTTTTGTATTTAGACAATTTCCAGTTCGTTCTTAATAAACGCTTAATTAATCCATAATTTTATTAATAAATTTAAAATTTTATGGTAAATTAGGTTTTTGTTTTAATGTTGTCCACTATAATCATATTGTGTGTGAAATGACAGATTTGTCAAATTCATTAGACAAGTTTACAACAACCGCAGTTTTGTAACCTTGCCTTAACAACCTTTTTGCAAATTCATTAATTTCAAACCAGAAATGTCGTGAATCACTAGTTTAAGACAATTTTATTGCTAATCGTAAAGTAAATTCAGCGGGAAAATAAAATCTGAGGCTGACATTGTTGCTTTCAGATTTTGTTAATGAAAATCGATTAAATTTATTTCTTGTTAAATAAAAAATTACAGTTGAGAACATAATAGTGAAAAGTTGAATGGAGTGAAACTTTACATTTTTCCTGTAATTTTTAATGCTCGCTTTGTACATCGAATTAGTTAGAAAAGTGGAAAATGTCTCAAATCAAGTCTGAAATTATTTGTTCTTATCATTCAATCAAATCCAAGCAATTTATTTCTAAATTTAACATTTAAATTCGTTCATATTATTGTAAATTTATAGACGGAAAAATATTATCGATACGCCTTGTAAAAGTAATGCGCAGAAAAGGTGTAAATTATTGAAATTAGTGTAAACTGATAAATCAACCTACGTTGTAAGCAGTTATAAACATAATTTGGACTAATTTTGTTTGTAATTTTGAACCTTACTTCCATGGGGCCTGTCATGATTTACATAGGCACATGTAAATTTACAATTTCAAAAATAAATCACAATAGCAATTTTGCAAAGAAGTTTATCGACTGTGGTGACAGTTAGATTATACAAACAGTAAATTTACATAACTATCGTAATGTATATCACGATGTGACAAAAAATTTGCCGGCTTTATGTAAATTTACAGTTTCTCTTGATTTACTTGTAAGTGAGATTGAGCACAAAAAAATGTTGCAAAAACTGCAGCATTTCCCAAAACGTCGTGACAATATTATCGCAATTTACAACAACCTTATCTAACCATGTCAAGTATGTAAAACTGATATTTCAATTTGTAAAACTGAAAAGTGATTTGCAATCATGTGCATGCGCTTCCTGTCCTCAGTTTTTATCACGCCGTAAACCAACGTTAAAAAAAACTCACCGCGACTTGCCATTATACATTTTGTTGGAAGTGACGACAACTTGGCGTCTTTTTTTCAATTCCAAACATTTCAAACGAAAAAAGCTAATACAAGTTTGCGAGTGGCAGAATGTTTTATTGCAAATCGATTACTCGTGAGAAATCGATTTTACGATTCTGACAAGAAAGCTATTTATTAGAATGTGAACATTTGATTGTTTTTTTTGTCATTCGAGCTATCTGATAACAGCTACCTCCACCGGTGAAACGTGATCTCGGGTTCGTCTAATCTGATCCACACTGTATATCGTTAATTTGGCAACTGGGTATGCCGGATCCGACAGCGAAAGAAAATTCACAGCTGAAGTGATCTAATAACGCCGATTAAATTTCATCATACCTGCCCCAGATCGGTTCGTTATATCGGTATTGTTCAAGACTTATCCTAAATATGTCCACAAAAGGACAATTTCTTATCAAAATTGAGGTGGAGCAGGCGAGTTTGGAAGAGCAGCGAATGGGAAGGGGCGCACAAACGCGCTGGGCGATCGCTTTCACCTTTTTTTTTCGTTTAAAAGCGCCCGGGATGAACCCTTATTTTAACCATTTTAACCACCCTTATTGTGGAGAGATTTAACATTTTCACCCTTTCGAGAAATAATAATCGTCACAGGTAAAGCATCAGGAAGCTTTTGTCGGCACTGCAATAATGGCGTTTCTATGCTTTCCACGTTCGGTTTATGCACGTTAATTTTTAAAGTGTTATTAAAATGTAATATCTGTAGTATTTAAAATATTTCCGCCATTGTTCGTTGGATGTAAATGTTCACAGTTCGGTAAACAATAATAAAATAACTATACCATGTCGAATTCCAAAATGTAAAATAATAACAATGTTTTTTTGTGCTAGGAAACCTCATAAACTTATTTTATAAACACGATATGATGAGCATAATTAGTTTCCGCGCAACTGCACATTAAAGTACTTTTTCATGTTTTAATACAATTTGCTTGGCGGATTAATAGGGCGTCCCAACGGCTGTCCCTTTCCGGCCCAAATTGCGCTTCTCGCCCATGCAAATGGCGAAAATTCCGCGAAACAGGGCGACAGCCCGATTTCTTTTATAATGCATCTAAACTGGATTTCAACCCCTATAAGCAAAAATATTCTTTCTGTGCCGTATTGATTTTCATCCCCATCCGTGTAGCCAGCCAGCGGGTGTTTGTATGAAATTAACCATCTGCATTTACAATAAACATCAGGTCCGCTCTTTTATATACTAGACACTGTATAATGAATTTGTGTTGTTAGCGTCTGTTCTTATCTAAAACAGCGCCGTCTTCTTCTTCAACAAGCCATTCGACGACTGTTTTCCGCCTAATCTCCGCATTTTTCGTTTGATCTTATGAAAATGCACTTCAATTTCGTCTGCACTCGAATCGATCCGCTCGCTGGACGGAAATTAGCTGGAAACGGCGAAACGGCCCTCCATAATGACCTGGAGATTTTCAGGTGACGGCTGGCGAAAATTTGCAATCGTGTCTTAACCTCAAAGTGGCGGTTTCGCAACATAGCGTCGTGATGAAACCGTTCTTTAAGAATAGCTCCCTCTTTGGGTGCGTCGCGTATGTGTAAATACGGCCATATAAGGAGGCGAAGTTAACCTTTTAAGCGATTAACAATATAATAATATGTATAAGGAGTGATTTTTCCGATTGTCATTTGTTATTTGCAAGTGTAAAGATTTAAATAATTTTTTCATTATTCAGTTGTTTTGAGCAAGTTGACTTGCTTAATTTGTAAATATGACAGTATTCACAACACAAATCGTAAATATTTGTAACTGTGAATTGAAAGTTTCGCAGGTTGATATTGTATATTTACAATGTATCTTAATAATCGTAAATTTACAATTTAACATTTCGGTTGTTATAAGACCTTGCAATTTTAACACCATTTTAACTAGTCAAAACAATTTTTCTTTTGCGTCAGATATGTATAGTTAAAGTATTTATTTAAACTGCGCATAATAATTCGGTTTTTATTTTGTTTGGAAATTTACAAAGACGAACTGTAGATTTTTCAGTTATTTTGTGAGTTCGAAAGTTAGAATGTAGTTAAAACATTTTATCTAATATTTGTAAAATCACAAACAAGAATAATAATTTTATTACTATTATAATTAGTCTTTTGTGCGCCAAATACGCAGATTTACAATTTTGTAACTTTATCAAAAAATTGTTAACTGAATAGAAAAATTGGCTTATGAAGCAACCAGCATAAAAAATCATTTCTTATCTTGTTTGCAGATGTGTTTTGTATTTTTATCAAGTCTGAATCCTTTTAAATTATCTTGGAAGCATGAAAGTTGAACTTTGATAATTTTTTTTTCCTACAACTAATTTTATGTTCACAAATTTAAGAGGAAACATTTTTACCATTGCAACATTTTGTCATTTTTACAGTTTATTGTGTTCAAAAATAAAGCATCTGTTTTATTCTAATTTAACATTCTATATCGTATTATGATTTACAATTTTACAACAGTTAATAATTTGTAAAACTGTCCGTCATGTTTGTAAACTTAAAACGAAACATTGTGTGGCTGTTGATTATCTTGTCACTTTTGCAATTTATTTTTCTCAAAGTTAATTGATTTTAAAATTTACATATTTATAAAACTTCTCTCTTGTGCCAAATATGCGAATTTACAATTTTACCCTTTACCAAAAATTCGTTCGACTTACTTAAGAATTTGCTGATCAAGGAGTCAGGCGTGTCCTTTAGATTGTTGCTATTGTTTGACACTAAATTAAACTCAAATATTTGTACTCCTTGACAGTTTCACAATTTTACAAAAAAGAAAAAAGTTGACTGACTTGCCTTACCGATTTACTTACTGAAAAATTTATTCTAAAGATTGCAATTTTACAAACTAGCGACGCACTTTAGCTAATAATCGAACGTTATAAATTGACATTTTTAAATATTTTCCATAAAAAATCTAATCAGTGTTATGTATTCAAAAGCATTTTTATCTCCCAGAGTGCAAATTGACGTAAAACTTAACTAACATTGCTAATTTTTGGGCTGTTGACAAATTATTTTTTATTTATTCTATTTATCCAAATAAATACTTACTTTCTGATGTTTGTAAATACTGATAATCTAATGTTTATAAATGTAAGAAGTGTAATAGCGTGATAACAAACCATTTTACCGTTAATTTCTTTTTTACATTGAGTACACAAAATTTACGACTACTGCGTTTGTACAAATGAAAACAAGTTTTATCGTATATCGTGTTGTAAAATTTGGGTACCTAAATTTTGTAAAAACAAAACATTTTTGTAAAATTCGTAATTTTATAAATATACATTTTGTAATCATTGTTTAGATTACCTTACAAATGCTCGCTTGTGTTAGCAGTTGGTTAATCCGGTACTACTTTTGTGGATGCAAGAAAGTGTATTGTCACTTCCATGAAAAGCTATTTTTGTTGAGTTTAACTAACGATACACCTAAAACTTATTAACATAATTAACACCGATGAGCAAGTGTTAATTTGATTATTTGAGACTAATTTCTACTGAAGAATAATCATTTTTCTAGTTAAATTTTGAACGATATTTTAAAAAGTTGTTGGAGATAAATGTTTTTGACGTGTGTAACACATTTAAAGGTTAATTCTTCAGTACAATTCCCAACAAGTCCAGTGTCATTAGCTTTGATGCGTCCTCTGCTCATTACCATAACTGACCATCATTAACATTTGAATGCACCGATTACAGTTAAATGCACCATTGTTATTACCTTGTTACGATGTTTTGCGTTTAATTGCAGATGTAGATATCGCTTATATCGACCTAAAACATAACCTAAAAATTCTGCAGCAGTGTGAAACAAACGGTGACCTTGCCTGACCCACCTTCCCATACGAAATCGGGCGCCTAATGCGTTTTTATTTAATTGTGTGATCGTTATTAGCTGGGATTGTTGTGGCATTATAATATGGAAGTAAATTATTGATTGTGTCCAATACATAATTATATTCTGTGAGGAGGGGTGATTAGTACGGCCACTCCTGATTGGTTGCTTTAGGGTTAAAAAAAATGACTCACGCAGGGTGTAAAGTATTGACTAAACAATTAGTTCTACTACCCTTAACAGTATTTTTATATCAGTTTATGTTACTTAGCAGGATTACCAATTTCGTCGAGCGGGGAGGATTAATGCCATACGTCGCCGACCTGATTGCAACCCTTGCCGACGCAGATATTTTCACGACCCCGCTATTAAGATATCTGTGCACACCTCAGTCGTATTCAAATGGGGTGGAATTAGCATAAGTGTTTTTGCGTCTGGTTCCGCGTATGTGCATGAAAAAACCACCCCGAGCCACACGTCCAGATCGAAAGGGTTGTACTTGTCGGCGTCTGGTTTGCATATCCTCGCAGGGCTGCATTAGCATAGGTTGAGGAAGCGCGGATTATAATAATAATCGAAGAGGCGCGTGGTCATTGATATTTTAAACATGTCCGGGTCGTTTTGCATATGCACGCAAAATGCGTGTCGTGATCACCTGGTGCCGATCACTCAGCACGTGGACGAAGCGTGTCCGATTTGAATATTAACCCTTCCGGCGGAGGATCGTTCTTGGGGGTGCATTTTTCCACACCGCAACCACCCGACTTGCCCGCAATCGATATATCGACTGGGGCAGTGCTCTACTTGTTGAGCGCCCCTGGTCAAGCCGGACACGCTGCACTCGGGGGTGCATTTCATTCACGCACTCACGTGGCCGACTTCCATTCGCACTCCGTAAACTCGACCCCGGCTGGTGCAGGTGGATGGCCAAAGCAAACACTGCGGTTGTTAATAACAACCGTCCGCACTTCAGACTTCAGAATTATTTCTTTTTTGAACACATGGATGGAGGACGCTGTCTCTGCCTTCCGATTTGTGTTGTTGGTTTTCTTCTGCGTTCCTTTCGCTTTACCTTGAATTTATCGACCTTCCTGTTCGTTAAGTTTGTTAAGTTTCCGAATCTCGGAAAGTACATGACGGAGCGAAACAAAATCCTAACCGAATGGTGGCATGAGCTGTAGCTATTACAGTTACGCATTGGATGAAAAAGTGTGGATTAAAATGATGTAGCTGAATCTTGCTTGTAAATTACATATTCACAACATAACTGATAAATTATTTTTGTAATATTGCGGTATCAGCAATTGCAAAAAATAAATTGTTCGGAAATAGCAGTAATTGCATTTTCTTGTATTATACCACAGAACTTTTAAAGAGATATTATAACGACGATACTTCTTTTTAATCTGGAATAACTGGGATTTTTTGCTCTTTTTAAATCTCACTGTGTATAAATAATAATTTATTGATCTTTCTATTGACGTTTCATGATCTGTTCAAGCGATGATTTTGCACTTTACTTGTTTATATAGTAAGCGGAAAGTGAAGATGTCCTTTATCCTATTTTGGCATTTTATTTTTTTGAAAATAACAAGTCCGATTGTTTTGTTATTAAATGGAGCTTTCCAGAAAATCACTTTTCTGTAACTAATTTAATCGTTGAAGAACTTGATAACAAAATATGTTTTCCTTGGCGTTTAGAAATTAAAAAAAAAAATTAGTTCGTTAACTGATAGTATTTTGTGTTTAAAAATTAGTGGTATTTCATGGATTTCGCTGTTACTTTTTAATCTTTTCTGATTGTAAGTTACATGTTTTTGATAAAAACAATTCGTAGGAGCTACATCAAGTATGAGTATGTCGTAATACTGATTTTTCTTTGTCTAAAATTTATAACATCTAGTCTATTTCGCTTACTGTAGTAGGATATTTGCGAAAATTGGCCCGCCAAAAGATTTTTTTCGTTTAAATGTGTCTTTAAGAAGCGGAAAGCTTTCAAATATTGTTTACTCTTTGCAGTTTGTAATAGTAGATGTTTTTTTTTAATTTCAGATTCTAACGAAAATAAGGAATAAAGACAAATCTATGTAAACTCGTAGAAAGAAAAGTATACCCTAATTTGAATTCATTCATTCATACACTTGTCAAAAATTGACAATTTTTTTATTCTTTTTTGGAACTAATTTATTACTGGGTAGCATAAGCAAAACGAGTTGTCTACAATGAAAAATTTTTACCACCTTCTAAAGAATGTAGACAACATTAACAATGTAAACAGTTTGTTTCTAAGTTGTTACTTGTCACTCTGTAGCCCTTGACGCTACTGAACTACAGTGATTCTTAACGATGTTAAGTTTCCCTTATCAGATTTGATTCTAATTGAACAGATTGTCATTTTTTAATTGTACAGAAAGAAGAAAAGTGACTGACATAAGCAGAGTTACTTACCGAAAACCTTAAATCTTTGTTTACTTTCTTTACAATGTTCACGTAAAATTACATTAAAAAATAAATATTTTACAAATTGTTTCCGTGGATATTTATTGTTTACATTATTGCTTATTATAGCCGAAGGGAATGTTGAAAATTTTCATTTAAGTAATTTTCCATAATCTAACGTATCTTTCGATGAAATTTCAAAAGACTACAATTACCATCTCAGTCGCCGATTGAATATTTTTTTACGAATGCTTGTCTTTCTACCATTTAAATATCTAAAAAAAGTCAATTTGTATCATCATATTGTATTTTCTTATTTTTTCATTTTTTTTTATCCTTACTTTCACCTTCTCCCATTCCATATATATTTTCTTTAAATTCTTATAGTTAATTCTTCCACATCATTTTTACCATCCTTTCCCTTTTACATTTATATTTACATTTACTCTAAATATGTCATTGATTATTCACTTACTCTGTAAATAAGAAGATGTTCAAAGATGTCTTATTTACTGTACACTATTTCCTGCATAATAATAATACTAGTATTAAAATCAGCTCACTATTTCATCACTTTCTACTGGATTTTAAGGTTAACATTACTTTTTTGATTATTAATCATTATATCATTTGTCACTTTTAATTTTCACGTTTAGAGTGGGATTCTTGAACTAATTTTCTTGAATTTTATAGGATTTGCACATTGCAAATAATTGCACAAAATTTCATTTCATGCTTGTGTACACGAAATTTTTAATTGAATCATACACTTTTCAGATATGAACCATAGGTACTATTTTTTGAATATCAATTACTGCATTTCTTTGATACTCAATTTTAAATTGAATTATATAATTGCGTAGACCCTGAGAACAGAAAATCCTCAAATTTTGAAAATTTTAGTTGTTAACGTGTGTAATCAGAAGTCAAGAGTACTGACAATGCAATTTGGATCAACATGTATTGCTATTCTTTTCTAAATTAAAGGTTGGTTAATAATTGCAATCAATTTTTGACGAGATTTTAAAACGTGCAGATTGATTTTGGTGCACCGAGAATCGAAATGTGCTTGGTTGTTTTCGAAAGTGTGAGCGAAACGTAACAGCTGGGTCACTCTATGTATAATTGAAACCATCATCAGTGCCGGCGACAGTGATAAAAATATCGATGAATAAATTAGGAGCGTCTCATTAAACCGGCATCGATTATCCATTACAAAAATTACTTTTGTCACTTTGCTGCGATTCTAATAAATCATCGTTAATTGGCCCCCCGATCGATCCGTTTTTCTTAAAACCAGAAAACGGAAATGCCGCGCGCATATACAAAATAAAGAACTCATTGAAATCATTGTTATCGGAATGTTATTATCTGTCAACAAATAGTCAAAATCTTAGACACATTAAAGTTGATTGTCGTGGCTTTCCTAAATCAATATTTGAGCTTAATATCTTATATAGCAGACGTGAGATTTAACAGCTGCAGCCAACGTATTTATGGCATTTGAATAAATAGAAATTAATAATAAACACATAGGTAATCTTGGAATCGTTAGAATGTAAACTAATAATAAATAACCGCCGCGATAACGGCCAATCAGAGGATGTGATAATATGCAACTGACAAATTCGTTATCTGCAGACAAGGATGCTATTCAAGACCGTGTACAAACTTTTAAAATGATCAATCACTTAGGTGGAAAATTCTCGAAAGTTTTAAGTGGCCCCCGATTGCCGATTTAGCGCTGGACAAACGTTTTTTGGATTTTTTCAATTAACGAACCGCTGCCACCGACCTCAAATCTCACTTTTCAAAAGTCCATAAATCAACAAAACGCGATCGAAGTGGAAATGTCACACAATAACATCAATCAATTAATCAGCCAAACGGTCTGCGATACGCATCTGTAATGGCCACACCTAGCCTTGTTTTTCCGAAGAGAAAAAATTTTTAGGCTCCGCCCAGTCCAACCAATTCCGCATTGACACTGTAACAATTCGGTCTCAATTAAAATATACATCTGTTGGGAACATCTAAGACGATGTTTTACTACCTATTAATTAGACGCTTATTAGCGTTTGTAATATACATTTTATATTAAATTTCTTTCCTACTGTCAGTATTGTTGGATGTAAATTCACTTTCTCCAATCTTATATTATGTGTATTTGTACTCTACATTCCATCAAATACAATTGTTTATGGGCTTGAATAATTCTTGGACACGCTTGCGTCTATTGTGTTGCTGCAGGATCATGACAACGTACTTATTTTTT
>QDEB01046046.1:0-35191 GCA_004193795.1 Asbolus verrucosus | reverse complement strand
CTTTGGATGCAGTAATTATTTAAAAATTTTTAATTGAAATAATAAATTGCTTTTTTTAGACTTATTTATTTATTTTTACAGACTTCGCATGTAATAAGGTTTAAGCTAAACGAATGGATTACAATATTTTTTTATATTCATAATCATGACTCACAGCATCGGTATTCCATGGTGAAAGATTTTCGCATTTTCCCTGAAACTGTGGTTTTTCGGATCCGGTCTTGTAACAAGTATGATGGGGGGCCATCATCGGTGATAACGTTCGGGTTAATGCGCCCGTTCGAACCGCTAAAACGAGACAAAACCACCAGAACGTTTACGTCACATCCTTATTAAGATTAGAACCATCTAATTGTTTCATTTGCCAACAGCAGGTTCGTTTTTGATGGCTCATAAACCAGATTATTATTTCAAATTAATTGGTGATGTTTCTTTTTCGGCGGTCGGTTTATCGGTTTATGGCGTTGCACAGCGCTCCTTTAAAGTATCCCACGTTAGATTTTCGTTTCGTGTTGTTATTTGGTGCGAACTCGGAGTTCGCTCGCACGATCAAAAAGGTGGACAATGTTCGCGGGCGGCGTTAAAATAGATTACGTCGTTATTTTAGAAAACTGAAGACGCCAAGATGCGTTTGGCATGTCACCGCGGGTAGAAGACTCGGCAATGTTTTTATTTATTTATTTATTTTTCGGTCTAGGAGTTTGGTGCACACGGTTGGACGTGCACAGAGCCACATTTATACGCGAATAGTTTGTTGGTCTATGTTATTTCTAAACTTAACTCGCATTCCGCCAGGATAATGACTTATTTTGAACACGTTGTCCTGTCTCGCTTCGTCTCTCGCAAAAGGCTCTCGGGATTACTTAATCGGTGCATGCGTGTTCGATTTTTTCGGTTCGATAAATAGATCCAGAAAAAAACATTAATTTCATCGCACCAATTAATTTGAGAAATCACCCTATTTATATGTTGGATGGCTCACACGGTTTAAGTGCTTCCCGCATAACTCGAATTCCTCAACTATTTATCTTGCTTGTCTTGTCTTTTTTCTTAGCGCCTTTATACATGTGTGCTTTCCACCCACGCAGAAGACGACTCGTGAATTGTATAAATTGTAAAAGCGGCGTCGTCTTGTTATGGTGTAACATCTATTTTATGAGCGGATGGAATTCATTTTAATTGTTAAAATGTAAGGAGACACAACAATGCGGAAGGTATTACTTTGCAGATTAAAATTAATGCAGAATTCTTGCGGTTTATAATTCTCTCGCGCACTGATCCACAAAGGCTTCGTCGCACCCGGTCAGGCTACAGTGAACTCGCTTGTCACTGTCCTCACTAGCCTTTTCAGTTTTATTATTTTTGGGGATAGTAACATTGAAGCGGACATTCCAACTCAAATGAGCCACTTTTTTAATCTTAACCATAGATCTAGATGAAATTTAAGACAAACTCGTTGGTGTTAAAGTTTTCGACAACATTATTTTATTTATTTCTTAAAGAAAAACCCTTACCACCTTATCTCTGAAAGAAATAATATTTTTTGATGTTTACAAAAATATGGACTCAAATTGTTATCGAATTCTATATTTTTAAATGTTAAAAAACGTAATTTCATTCGGAAACTACATAAGCTTCACTAGCTTTTTGAATTTAGTTTTTAATTTTCTATAAACCACATTTCGTCGACATAATCCATAATAAAAATTAACCAAAAATGTATCTATAATCGAATANNGTGGAATGCTTCACTAATTAACATGTAAATATTCGTTTTACGCATTATGATCAACAAAAAAGAGATAAGGGTTAGTCGTGAAAAATAATTAAAAGGTGTCTTTTTCATTTATAACATTCCTTATATGATGATTTAAAAAGTGTAAAGTAGTGACCATGTTTAATCTTTATTTCCTTTTTTTATCGTCCAAGAAAAAAAATCATAATATGATACAAAAAGTCTTGTGTCTATATAACAGTTAACAATTATCTGACGGTTCTAAACAGCTGCGTTAAATCCGGGGCTTTCAAATGAATGTTTATTTTGAAAGATAAAATAGTGAATTAAAACGCAGTCAAAATTAGTTTCAAATATTTACCGTATCCACACAATCCAATTTGTGTTTGTTGAGGGTACTGGGGGCTCCGAATTTTTATGATCACCAGACAGAATATTATGTAGGAGAAAGGGCGGTGGCGCCCCTTCTAACGAACTTTCTTACGTATCAAAAATTGTTTAATTTCGCGATTTCACAATCAAATGTAGAAGAAGGCAAGGCTTCAAATACAAAGGTTACATAAACTGCAACTAACTCAAGAAAGTTGAAAAATGCGCACTTACAGCAGTAATGAATAGGTTTCACGAGTCGGAGAGTGCATAATATAATCGATTGATTGTGCATTAACGGTGACAACTTTCGGGTAGGTTGGCTGAAGAATGCAATGCATCAAGACAATAGTCGAGATTTTTTGTCTGCGGCTTCAACATAGTAACACTTGTTCATAAATTTTACAATACAGTTATAGCTGTAGGTGTGTTAAATACGCCAAGTTTTAACTTGGGTAATTACCGATATTAAACACTTTTAAACTATTTAATTATTATTAGCGAATGTCCTTGCATAACGTCGAGTTCGTTCACACGGCGCGTTATATTATCATCAGGTTCTTTTCATAAAAAAACAGTCCTCCTGGACTTTAATTTAATTAATGGCATAATAGTGCTTATTTAGCTGAAAAATGGCCATCTGCCAGTTTGTTGGAATGGACGGAAGTCTATTCCATCAATTTCTATGATATACAACAAAACAGACGTGCATGCAAAAACCACCATTCTATATTTAGTGTTGTTTATGAAAAACGCAAACAGTAACAGTTTTCTTGCAATATAATCGTCCTGTCAGTGGTTCTAATTCTATTATTTACGTCATCTCGGGCTTTCGTATGCAAAATACGACCGTGCTAAGAGATAAAAGTGGTAAAAGTCACGTGTGTAACAAAACTGTCGAATAAAGAGAATAAATTCTTTCTTGATCAGCGATATTTTTCCGGTCGGAACACGGTGCGAAACTTCGAGATGTTAATAAGTTCTAAAGTTTTTAAAATACAGTCACATTTCCGTTTTTCGCCAGAAACAATAAAAAAGGGAACCATCTGCGAGTGCTAGCCTATTCATAATTTTAAATTAACTTTCTAAGTTTTGGAAACAATGGAATGAAATGCATGTAATGGAATGAAAAAACGAAATGTATGAAAGCCGAGTTTGTGATTTTTCTTTGATATTTTTCACAGGCCAGGAACAAAACCGCCTGCTGTATGTCTAAAATTTCAATACATTTGATTCCAAAACGACTTCGTGTTTGCTTTTTAATTATTCGGCCGCATTGTGTTTTTTTAAACAACCAAATTGCGTTTCGAATCAAGCGAAGGTTGTGGCCGATGTGGATAAATATTTATTTAAAAATGTACACCTTGTAAAGGCTTTTTTTCTCAACTAATGAAGCTGATCAATAAGGTTTGTTTTGAATTTGTCGAATATAGTTTTTTGACAAGACACTGTATGACGATAAGTTTTCCATCTGATAATGAGATGAAACATGTGGCCGACCTCTGATAAATGATAACACAGGAAATCCGCTCTCCAATTGATACCGTAAATCGACTAGTATTATTGACGTCAAATCAAATATTCTTTGATATCCATAATAAATAGGGTATACACGAACGCGATTATTATTTACTGAAATGGAGTGCAAATTTGGATTTAGTGTTGGCATCGAATTCGTTTTGAAAGAGTATATTTGAATTCAAATGACATATTTGACAGTCGACAATTAAGTGAAAATTGTGAGCGTTGTTGAAGGTGTACTGAAGGAGAAAAAGTGTTATAATTGTTCGTGATTGTTGATGTGTACCTAGAAATTATCAATAGGCTTTGACATCAAGAGAAACTCTACTTTTTCATCAATTATAGTAATTTAGTTGTATGCATTTCTACAAACACATAGGCGGTATTTTTATTGCATTTTATGTGGGAACGAGGTAGAGTTGTAATTAGCTAAGTAATTGCTCTCTTTTTAATTATTATTTGAAAAAGCAAAACTGTGTTGTATGCATATATTTTTTCGCATGACAGCTTCAGATGGAATATTGAGATAATTTTTTGTTTTCAGGTAAGCGATGGGAGGCCCGGGCGTACCATACTTTTGGCCTGGGTGACAGGTATTATAAATTCAACAGCTTCCCATAGATTCCTCTGAACTTTGCCTACGTGCAGTAAGTCAGATATTATATTCACAGTTGTCTGTTTAAGGCGTTAGGGGGAATGATGCTAATTAGTGTTCGTTTCGAGGATGGTCTTCATTGTAATTGCCGTCATTATTGGGTAATGGCTCGAATGTTTGGTATTGTCTTGGAAAGTAGCTGTTTCGCCTTCGGGGCTTTTCAAAGCCGACCGGTTGTATTCGAAGGAGAATTGTAAAATAAATATTGACTGTAGAAATTGGGGTTCTATCGGTGATCAGCGAGAGATTGTCGTCTGAAGAGAGTTGTTTGTGGATCTCGCAAAGAGACTTGATTTCGCGTGTGCTGGTGCCGTTGTCCTTCCATCTGTCGAACAGAAGTTGGTCGCTTCGAAGCGCGTCTGTGGCCGAGTTGTGCGAGTTTGTCGTGCAATGACCCTGGATATCCTTGACGGCGGTGTCTCGCCGACGACCGTCAACACGGCACAAGCTTCCGGCCCCCCAAAAGTCGCCCTTTTCGATCAGGACAAGCCTTCCAAATCACACACCCACGTTAAAATTTCACCGTTTGGAGAGTTTGACAATGGGCGCGAGACTTTTTCGGTCTTAGTTTCGAAGACCTTCTGTTTCCAGTTCATATCATCAAACCGGTTGCATTCTGTATTCCTAATTTGAGGTGAAACTTTCGTTCCTTTTGTGAGGGTATAAAGTTGGATTAATAAACCTGATCCAAGTAGAGCTGCATAACGTCGAGGACTTACCTACTTGCGGGTTTACGGAGTAAATAACTTTCAAAATATAAGCAGGAAACTTGGTTGGGCAATCGATAAGAGCCGTATCGGACACGCAAATGCAAAGCAGTTTTTTCCTCGCCTTTAATCCATTTCGTGGGATGACGAGGAAAAGTGCCTTATTTAATCGAAGGATATTGCGAGAAAATCACGACTTAAATACCAAGAGAGACCAAGATGCAAACGGAATACCGATGAGAATGAATTGCCACCGCCTTCTCTTCCGTCCAAGTCGTTTCTGAGGGTTGGTGTGTAATTAAACCAACCGCCTACCAGCACGACACATAAATCTTTTGATCATACGCGGAATTATTGTGGGGGATGAAGCTTCGTTGCATCACACCCTTGCACTTAAATGGGAGAAACTAAAGTTACTAACGCAATGTTTCATGCACGAAGAATTTTGTTCGAAACTTGCGTTGGTCAGGACGCAAATGAGTCATTCACGTTGGATGGATGTCAGGAAGATCATTAACCCCTCGCCGAAGATGACTAATTCCGGCTGGTTCAAAGTATAATGTCCCAGTTTAGTCGGTTGGTGGATTATTTCTCACGTGTCATTTTATTAACTGAAGGATCACGTGGGTATGTTTCAGTACCATGTTGTCCTATCTAATTTATGGACAATAAAGATTCGTCTGTTACATCCATCACTGGTTGTCGACATTAAATTTCCGTTTCGTGGCTAGCTGGCAATTTATGTATCCGTTGATACTGTGGAGATTGTCAAATTTTCGTCGATAAATAATTAATGCTTCGAACACGAGGCTGTTCCGAGCTCTGAAATTTCTTGGATGACGACGGAACAAGTTTTCGTGCGGAATTAATAAAAGTGGAAGCCCATTATCTTCTCCATTTTGATTTTCATAATGGCAGGTGATATTCCGTTTTGAAGCAGAGATATCTCCTGATTGTGGCAGGGTCGTGATTTGAGCATCATTTGACGTCAGAGAATTCAGTTTATTTGGATTAAAAACGATATTCCTTCCAAGAATGGACCGCACTAACACAGTATAATAGTATTATGTAAAATATGTATATATATATATAGAATTCTTCAGTCAATTTAAATTAAATTTTAGTTTATTTCCCCTCGTTTGATCTGTATTATTGATCTCTTCAAAATCAGTTTGAGTCACTATGCCCATTTTAGAGCAACCCATTTGATTGTAGAATTTATTTCTTTTTTAAAGTTGTATAGGTTATAAAAGTTTTGTCCTTATTTACACGGCGAAAAAATTTGAAATTTTAGAAATTTAGGTGATGCGGCAACTGAACTATTTCGATGTTGCCACATGTTCGAGATAGAACACCTAACCACTTTTATACATGCATATTTTTAGAATGCATGTTTAAATTTTTATATACTTTGAAGAAGTATACCATCTTATATTAGAAGTTTAGTTATATAACATTCTAATATCTAAAGAGGAAGGAAATAATTTTTAGACTCCTTCCAGCAATGTTTGGAAATTGCGAGTTATGTAGGAAATTAAAAATATTCTCTAATTTATTAAAATTGATGTCCACTATATTTGGCTATTATATACGTCACTGTTGATTGTTGAAATAGTACCTTGGATTTATTTTTATGTCTTAATTCTAAATGAAAGCTTGATTTCCAAAAAGGCACTTATAAAAAGTAACAGCCATGCGTTAGACAAATTTCATGAAAAAAATTGGTCTTTTTTAATGTTAAAACAACTGTTGCAAAAAATTGCATCAAACTTTCATTAATAAGTTTAACAATAAGTAAACGGTTAGTTTTTTAAGTTCGTCTGAACTAATTAAAACGAACTTGGCTGACTTACTTTCATTTAAAGAACCAATCAAGAAATTAGCGATGTAACGGCAGTTACAACCAGTAGTCATTAATAGAGGTACAAATCAGCCTTTTTTATTGTTACTGTTATTAGCGTTATTCTGTGGGTTATAGAACCAAAAATAATTTCCCAGTAATTTCTCGTTCATTTTTTGTATAGATTGCGAGCAGCCCTATTGAAATATCCAAATTATTTTTTATGAATTCCTGTCACCACATGTGCAGTTGCACAGAGAAAGCTCTCGATTTATTTTGAGTTTGTTTTTTTTTCTCAGCACAATTATCATTCTGCCTACATGTCATCAGAATCAAACGCATCATTGTGGAGACGAGCTGATTTACATCATCCACACCTGTCCCACGTGCCATCAGCAATTTGTTTTTAGAAGAGGACGGCCAAAGTCAGGAATTTTAAAATTGCATGCGTTCACGTTCTTCTGTTGCCGAGGGAGTTTCGGGACGAAAAACGAAAAGAGGCTAGGATTCGTCTAGACCTCGTCTGAGGGGTGCGAACGCATTTTATCGATCGACCATTACACAGCGGAAAACTACCGTCTTTGGGGGCGCAAGCGGTGTTTGTTTCTTGTTGGTATTGCAGCCCTCAAACTGTGACAATTATATCTTTTGTGTCTGCGCTCGGTTTATTAATAGACTGATGGATTTGTAGAACAATTACACAAGCCCCAGACCGTTTCAATCTATTCTGCAGGAAGTTCGCTCGTTTTTTGTTGCTCTCGTCGAATTCGTTCAGGCGTTGTCGAATAAGATTGGCTATGGTCATGGAACCATCGTTATAATGAGAAGCAACTTGATGCATGCTCAGTTGATATTTTTGGACGGATGGCGATGGTGCGAGTTGGTTCATTAGAGGAGTTGCGATTATGCACACTAACACCACGCGTACTCACTAATTAGGTTTATAGGGATTTTATTGAATCCGGAACAATTCCGTTTACAAAGATAGTTCTTTGGAGAAGTTAACCTATTAACGCCCACCGATATTAACATATATATATATAGTCGCTACGGAACATCCAGACATCCTTATATTTCGGTTCTGGCTGGTACAGCAAATGGAGTTTTAGAGGACAATAAAATCGATATCGAGGTTTATTGCTTAATTTTTTTTAGTCGGTGATATCCGGAGAAACGTCCCAGTGGTGGCCTTTCCTTTAATTGATGGGTCTTCAAGGGCAAAATTGACCGTACCATATTTGTTGGCGTATGTTTTATTCATCGGATCAGTCGTTCTTTTTGTCTTATATAGATGAGCAGGTTATCACGCCTGTAATCTTCCCATCGGATTCTCCGGTTGCAGTTTAAATCTTGGACAAAGATCAGAGGGGACGAGCTGTCAACATCACTCTCAATTAGATCAGACGTGTTCAATTTTTCTTCGTCCTTGCACACTTCAGGGTTAGATCAAGCAATCGCCCACGTAATTGAATCGCACTTCTCTCCATCACGACCATTATCATCTTAACGTCGACAGGAATGAGAATGGCAGAGCAAATGTGCGTCTAATTTATGGTTCCATTGGCCTCGAATGAAGTTGCAAATCATCGTTAATTTGTTTTGCTGCCGGTGGAAAAAATCCGCATGTAATCCTTGCAAGGGAAAAGTTTTTCATGCGATCGATTAAGGTATGAGGGGTGACCGAGTTTCTAGACCATCATCCTAGACATTTTTAGATCTGTTACTATTGGCTCATAAAAACTGTTTCATCCCATCTAGTTTTCGGATAAGAACAATTTCGTGGATTAGTTTTTTCTGCTTTTTGAGGGGGGAGGGAGGTAATCCGATGACGAAGCTTCTTTCAAACTTTTCCATTATCCCGGAATACAATCATGTAAACCACTTTAACTAACTTGATGTTCTACATAAAAAGGACGAAAATAGCTGGATTGAGTGTCTAAAATAATTACAGGCCTGAAATTTTTAAATTGATGGTGGTAAATAGAGACGGTGGCTAATTTTAGCACCTTAGAGATTTTGTAAGCGAGCAATAAAAAAAAAACTACCAATTGCAACGAACAAATAATGTGTTATGTAAAATAGTAAACATTTCTACTAGATTATTAATAAATTGCGCCAACAGTAAATATCGCGATGTGTACGTCATGGTCACGGGGTAACTGCAGCATTTTTCCATTGCAAAATATAGCTACATTATATTCTCCATTACAGTTGTAATAAACCAACGTAATAATGTAAACATTTTATTTAACGACTCGTCGCCGTAATGCAATTAAATCATTTAAAGATTTTATTGGTGGAACTTTTCGTGTCTTCTTACCTCCCACTTTTCTCACTGCTTTTTTTTTGTCAGAGCAATTTAGTCAACGGAAGTTTTTATGTTCTTTTTTTTTGATCGAAATTGATTCCGATGCAGTTCGTGCGCAAGGCCGGATTTAAAAAGGAAATTGCGAATTTACTTCTTTTTCTCTTGCCGTAGGACACTGCGTTAATTCAGGGGGATGGTGTTTTATTTCTGCTGTAGTATTGGAAATGTCAAATAGTTCACCGAATCCAAATACATACATACATTATCCGTTGTGAATATATGGATTTTCCATATTCATCTCAGAAAAAACACATTTCACAGCTTCTCTGATGTATACTTTCGTCATTTGTATAGAAATTCTGAATGTATCAGGTTTTTTTCCATTTTTGTATATTATGTGAAACGAACGTAAACCGCTTTTCTCATTTATTCATCATCTGATTACTAATAAGTGATAATGAATTATAATACCCAGACGCCTTTGCAATGTCGGTGAGTCATTCATAATGTATGTGCATGGTTCAGTTCGTTCAACATCTTTTTAAACTTTAAAATAATTATTCCAATTTTTCTATTTTTTTTAGAAAGCAAAATTAAAATCTTTTTTTAATTGATTCTAATTATGTTCACATTGTTAATTAATAAAAAGCTTAAAATTTATAATGTAGTAAGTGTACTTATATGGAAATTACCAAGAATAAAAAATTTCGAGGTATTGACATTATCGTTCAGAAATTTTTGGATTGAAAAATACTGATAAAAGAAAAAGAATTATAAGTGGGGTAATCAGAGAAAACTACGCAGAAAAAAAACTTGATGATGCTATCGTAAAGGGCGAAAAGGATAAATTTTTAAACAAATGGAAGAAAATCAGTCTTTCGGTACCGCAGTAATTAAGTAAATCTGTTATCTATGTTTTTCGCAGGCTCCAATTTTAGTCGTTGGCACATTCTCCTGTGTCATAAGTGGTATTTCAACTGACTATGATCCGTATCGAATCAGAACTATGTAAAGGCGAGATCACGAATTTTGCACTCTGTAGCCGTACTTGAAATGCTGTGATTCATTTAATCTTGGAGTGATTTTTGGTGGAAGGACAAATTAATCACATTATCAAAGTTCGCATCTAAATTTCTACGCTTTTGCATCTTTCCGCATGTCAGTTTATCAGCGGAGTAATAAAAGTAAAACTTTTGACACGCTATGATGGTGATGAAAAAAACTCTATCGTTCGTAAAAGTCAACACGAATATCGGTTGATCATTAAAAAAATATTTTTATTTATACTGTAATGCATGAAAAACGTTATTAAAAAAACTGTTGAAAAATATGAAGCGAACGTTCCGAAACAGAACACCTCTTGAATTTTCATTACTGATATCTTAATAAACAAGTTCAACTATTAACCATTAAAATACTATCTACGAGAAGTTTAAATTGGGCTTGGTGATCCAGAATGGAAGGAAGTTTGGCAGTCATCTGGGAAAGCTTGGAAATATGAATGGTGTTTCGTCGTGTTTGAAATCGGCTTTTTTCTGTGATGGGATTGCCTGGATGTGGAACATTAAGTTCTAAAAATGTGCGTAGTCGATGGAGTTTTTAATAGATTAAATAGTTGTCTACAAATCAAACTGCGGTGTGCTTACTGAAGCATACGGGGATCATAATTCAATTGGATTTATGATGCTTATAGAGATAAAGTTGTCTGAAAATTTTCGTATCTTCAATTTCTCATAAGAAAAAAAAACTTAAAATATATTCCACCAATCGGTGGTGACGCACAGCATTTTTATCTCCCCACTCGCAGTGAGTAGTGCACAAATTCTAGAAATTTTTATTTGATAAATATCATCTGGCGCCAGTAATAATAATAATTATTATCGCCACATTTTTCCCTTACCACTTGAAAAATTTCCTCCTGGAATTCTGTCGTTTTGTGGAGGTTCTCTGAACATCATGAAAGTGAAATCGTTTTCAGTTGAGCCATAAATCCATGTTTTAAATCTCACATAACTCTGGCGATTAGAAATTTGATTAATGACCCATGTTTTTTAAATCGTTAAGGAAACGGTACTTGATTAGCGTCGGTACCCCACAAAATTCATTGTTTGTTTAAAACTGCGTTTTAATATTTGCATAACAGGCTTTTTGGCTGAAGTTACTGTGCTTCCGCTTGAACCAGATCGAAAAAAAAAGTTGTACAAATGTGTTTGGCATATTATTTGAATGCAACTAACCCGCCGCGAACTGTCAAGACTGTCACTCTCCTTTTCTCTTTGGCACGTGATGAGTTTTTTTGTTTGTGGACAATTTAATTTTATGGCCTATTACTTAAAAGTAACGTAAATATTATTTACTTTAAATTTGTTCAGCTGTCAGTGTTGAAAATACAACTCATTAAAAAAGGACACGCGCACAGTAAGTTGCTATTTACCATTCCATTACTACTGGCGATTACGTTTGTTAATAGAAGAATATCCATAATAACTTCGGTAATAACTTTTTTTTTATTGCTTTATCAAATCTGCAGCGCAATAATTGTAGTAAACATTCTAATCTGTATTGCGTATTGCATTTAGTTTTGGAGGAAATTATTTGATACGGAGAACCTCGTTTTCCCTCTTATCAAAATCTGACCTTTTTTTTTTTGTCTTGTTTTATGAACGCGGTCATTGAGTTTATAAATGCCCTATTAAAACGTTACATTTCCCGGAATTAGTTTATTTATTTTGTCAATTGCATAATTTATTTTATCAATTGCAAAGATCCTAAAATCGGTTGTACTTTCGTTGGAGCCAGTTTTTGTATTTTTCCGACTGGTTTTATAAATAATCACTGGAGTAAACCTGGCATTCATTCATTATTATCATCAGTTCGTGTTATACAAAAACACGATGGTAGGATGTGTTTACGTTACGTTTACGTCAAATACGAAAAACGCATTCTTGCCATTTTTGCAGTTGATTTATTTATAGGGCCATCATCTTTATTCAATCGCAGTCTATTATTTTAACACAGTCCGAAACAGAAGAGAGAGTTTTTGTTAGGATGCGTGGGGACAGGGTGAGATATGTGGCGCCTCTCTTGGTCACGTTGTAGTTTAAAATAAAAGCCACTCGAGGAACAATTATCACTTGGACAATGTCCAGTGTTCTAATATTGAATTTGTGTAACGAATGCAGCAGGCGCATTTAGTTAAAAATAGTGAAGATAACACCACAGAACGATTATTGGTTTGTTTTGGTCTGATGTATACAGTCTGGCCACGCGCTTCCAATTAATATCCCGTAACGAGTTTGTTTCAGTGCGCAAAATAATTGTATGCTCTCTCAGATGCATGCACACACAAGAAAGCGATGTCGGACAAAATCGACCTCGTTACGAAGGGAAATGGCAATTCGAATCTCGTCCACGAGAGGAGGCTTTTTATTCCATCAATATTTTTTAAGTGGTTGATTCGAATTGGTAACAATTTGTAGTGGTCTTTGTTGCATTGCGAAACAGGAAACACGCTGTTAAAGGGTTATTTTAGTTTCATTGCTATTTAAACGTTAAATCGCAGCGATTGTGATGCTGTTCTGTAAAAACACAACGGAGATAAAAGTTGTGTTTTATTAAACGTAAGTTATGTTTCTTTCATGTTGACATCAATAGAAGTAGCCTCTGAAAAAAAGGAAGTTATCGTGACACGAAATTTTCCGATGTCTCTGGTGGAATGAATAATCTAAAACCGCAATTCAAGAGTTTATATTAGTTCGTTATCACAGTTTTTATCACGACGTTTATTTATTTATTTTGTAATATTTATTGATATCAAATAAATTGTATTCGTGATTTCCTTCGATCGATTTCTGTTTGAACATCAACTTCTATTTACTCAACGTAGAAGAGAAGGTTTTACGTTCACCAAAATCATGAAAATACAAACAATAAATTAGAGTTACAAAGTGCCCGAATGTTTCAAATTTGCGAGCAGTATTCCAATAATAAGAGAGCTAAATGCAATACGAAATATAAATTTCGTACAATTTTTTTTGAAAAGGATCATTTAACGTTTTCATCTCTTGTTTTTACAGCACTTTTTATTGTAACATGCCGTGTTTATGGTTTTCTTCATACGTTCGTTAGGTATATTGCATGCTTACGACGCATTACCACTGTTTTAAAGGGGTTATGAAATTTTTTTTATGTCAGATCAGTTGACACCATAACAATTTTCACAATTAAACGAAGTACATTATAAATTTGAATTACTGAAAAAAAAAATTACTGTTTACCCCTGAAAACGTTTTTTTTTTTTTTAATATCATTGAAAATGTTTATATTTTAACATGACCTAGTTAATGAAAAAAACGTATTGCAAACTCCTGAAAAAAATGATCTAATTACTAACGGTTATATTAATTGAATGGTAAGAACAGAAGCTTGTTAATTTATGCGCATGGTACAAATTTATGTGTCTTTAATGAATACCCTGTAGAGCTAAACAGCAAGTTTTTGCAATAATTTTCTGTGAAACGGTGCATTAAGTTTTGCTGATCTTTGGTCACTGAAAGATATTAATTAAAGGTAGAATTTTGCTTCTATATGTATCATGAAATCCCGTTACTTTAGATTACAGTAACAAACGATAAATGAGGGCTGTTAATACAGGTACTCGGACCTCATATTTTATGATAATAAAGAAAGTAATATATACCTAAATGGATAGGTATATTAATAATCGTTAATAGTCAGAAATCTTGAGGTGGATAATTTATTTTGCTTTCATGGTAACATTAATGGATTTTGAAGCAATTAATTATTTACAACATTGAAATATCAAATAGAATTTGAAAAAACCAACGGATAAAAATTTGGATACTAAGCTTTCTTCTGAAGTGTGGCAAGTTAAGTAGACGAATTTAGACATTGAAGTTATAATCTTAAACGGAAGCACCCTTGCCGCAGTTGGGAGATTGAAATTAGGAGGCTAATAGCAGAGAACTAAAACTAATGCTTATTTTAGTATGTCAGTGTGCTGTTTAGTTACTGCTACGTCTATCTCTTTTTTTTAGTAACTTATATTGCTCTAGCTTTTTCTATTTTTAGTTTTGATTGATACGGCCTCATGAAACGGGTATTAGAAAAACATTTTAAGTTTCGAATATACTTGTTTGCAATTTACGACTCAGATGAAGGTATATTAAATAGGTAAAATTTAGTTTTGCTACTAATATTTATACAGAAGTTCAGTTTCTTTATGTTGTGAATTTAGAAAGTTTTACAAAAAATCGTTTTCGAACACGTTAATTTAGCGAACATTTCTTATGTAAACAGACAGTCGAATAAGAGATGCATCTTGCGTAGTTACAGCTTCTTACGTCCTCCAAGTACACACAATTTGGCACAAGATGTTTTCGCAGAACGTATATTATTTTCTCTCCTCGGCATGTCTATAGCTTAATAATACATATGTTATTGAACAAGCTAATTTTTTCGACACATGTCTGCTGTTTTTAAAATACAGAAACTCATCATACTTCAGATATGTAATTCTGACGGACGTTCAGTTACATTTATAATACAAAACGCCACAGCCAAGGAGTACGTTGCAAAAAAAAACCCAACGATGCCAAGAAACTGCACATGCGGGAAAAAAAATTGCTGAACCCACGATGGTGACGGGAAACTTCAAAGGCCTTGTCCTATACGTAATAACACGAGCACATCGCGCCACATTATCAGTCATTTTGATCAAATTGGCCAGAAGGATGACTTAATGACGTAAAGTGACGTTAGGTTAGATTTATTTGCTGAAAATTGAACAAACGCCATTTCATAATGAAACCGTTGTTTTCTAAGGTTAGGTTTTGACGTCGTTTAAATTTGTTATTTTTCGCGGAAAGAAATATTTTGCTCATTATGTTGTTTGGCAGATTTAATAGAATGGTCTAGAGTTATCTGTTATTAATGTTAATTTTTCATATTCGTAGAGTTGGTTGAGTTGTGTGTCTATATTTATTTTTGTATATTCAAATGTTTAATCTTCACGTGACTTGAAAAAAAGAAGTATTGGGCAAATTTTTTTAATCACACGTGGTAACTTGTACATTCTATACATTTTGTATGGATTATCCCAGTTGCGTTTGCATGTAAGTAGGTTTATTGATCGTATTCTAAAATAATTTCATCGCTTTAACAGCAGTAACAACAGAAGTTTGTTTTTGAAAATGTTGGAATATTTTTTCTTGAGGTCGTTAGAAAGAGTTAGTTTCAGAATTTATAGAGTTAATATTTTGTGAAGGTTCAAAGAACCTCATAAATCATTAGAAATATACCTCGTGTTGAGCGAAAATCTTGGAGATCTCCAATTAAGAGAAATGTACGAGAAATCGAGTCATGAAACATGATAAGATAATTTTGTAGAAAGTTGATTGTGTATAAATTATTTTTATCTGAATTAAACAGTATTCAATTCAAATATTAAGTATCTTTAATACCTTGGGAAGAACGTCGGTTCCCATAAATCCTGTCTCAAGACCAGCTGTTGACGCATAGGTGAACCCCCCAGAAATTCTCTGATTTAGATCGATGAGAAGATCCAGCATTTTGTTAACTTTAAAGAGGTAATTATAATAATACAGAAAATAAACATTTATGGTAGACGGCCTTGTGAAGTTAATCTTATCAATACATCTTTTTTTTGGCAGTGATCTGGCTCCTGGTGGATTTTAACAATTTTGCGTAGTAAAATCGGAAATTGTTTATCAAATGAGCCAAAAAACTATTTTATTGCCGGTTCTTAAAGAAATTTACAAAGACAATTTGAGTGGGGTAATTGCGCAGCGCATAATTTTTACGGGAGCCACAGCTGAGCCCGTCAGAAAACTCTATATTTATCAATTTTGAACAATAAAATTAATACACGGCGCCAATTGTAAATATTTATAACGTGGACGAATGGCAGACAGAAATAAACCTCTCTTCTGACATTGTCTGTTTTCATCGATTTTCCGGAAGAGCCGATAATGGGGAGGATTCGTGAAATATTGGTCTTATCAAGCACTGATAATCCCAGTTGTTGAGGCTAAACCGGGAAGCCCCCTGTTATGGATTGTGTTTCGTTAAAACATTTGCAGACGGATAAAGTGAATCACTAAAAGAAATGCTAGAAGCTGGCGTGTGCACTTAATTACGACTTTTTCGTTTTAAGGGCGTATATAAAACCGGTGGATATTTTGAGAAAAGACCGTAATTAAGGGGAAGGCTGAAGTCGCCTAAAAATCATTATTTTTATCCAATGTAAAGGCCACTGATTTCAAGGTTACACCTGTCGTGATTTTTGGACGGGCGTATAATACGACGTCTGAAGAAAATCTGGCTTGGAGCCAAATCGGTTATGAATGCGGCGTCGAATTGAGATCTCGACAATTACAATAATAATTTTTGTGCAGTTCCTGAAGGTGTGAAAAAAAGTGGTCGCTGTCCAGACGAGTGTTTTTTCCTTTTGCGGTGTTGGCGATAAAGTTTACCATGTTTTTTATTTTCTTTACTAAGGTTGTTTAAAAAAATATGATAAGAGACTATTTTCAGCCAATCCATATTTAAAAACGAAATAATGACCTAGGATTTCACTTTGTACTTGTTTATCTTATCAGCGTTTCTATTAATATATTCGTGTTGGTGGGTTATTATCCAATATTATGGTTCATTGCGCAGCACACCACCAGTAAGTACACAAGGTGATAAGTTCGACGCCTTTTTAAAACTCCTGATCGGTTGTGACCATGTGATCTCTGAATCATCGTTCAATCATTTATAAGATGCGATCACGTTTGTATTCCAAATACCAAAAAAAGACCCCTTCCAAGGACGTGTATTTTCTGTATATTTTTTGCCATTTGTGATGAGACGCCGCTTAGTTGTTGCAACTGAACTTTTATCTTCGTTAAGACTATTTGCGAAGTTTAATGCCTGCTCTTCAGAGACTCCCGACTCGTACAATAAAATAAAAAAGGTTTTTTTTTNNCTTTACATTTGTTTTCGTTTACACCTCTCATTGTTTTTAATGGTAGTGGGCCATGGGCATTAATTTGATATGTCATGATGGTGCGTAATGGAAATATTTTTCTAGTTCCATTTCGGATTTTCAGTGTGTAACAGTTAAAGGTTATCCTTCCTTGAATTGAAATTATGCAAATCTTTCTAATTATATACATGTGGTTAATGTTCATATTGACTCCAGTCCCATTAGGCGGTGCCGGAAGCTCGTTGAGAGTTATACCGTATGGTTTAAAAAAGCAAGCTTATAATAGGCCATGGAAGATAAAATTTATTACAATACGTTCTAGCTGACGACGTATAGGAACACTATATACACATAAAAGCTTGGTTTATTTCTTTTTTCATATATAAATGTTGGAATTTTTTGAAAAATATGACGAAGGTATATAACTACTCCCGTACTTACTTGTTTTACAAAAAATTAAAAGAATGTAGGAAACTAATTTAAACTTTATTATTTATGCGATAGATGCAATATTTATCTCCCATCTATGTTATAAAATTAATAATTTCCCAGTATATGTATATGTTATGTATCTTAAAAGTGCCGTGTAGTTTATTAGAAAAAGTGTAATATTTTGTTTTAACATTAGTTTATGTGATCGTGTTTTACTGCACATTTATTACTTTTCTATTTACTTAATTGCCACTGCGTGTAAAAAATATTTTCAATCTCTAGAACTGTTACAAAAGTGAATACGTGGTTTTCAAATGGGTAACAATTATTTTTAGTACCAAAAGTGACCATCTGTTCATTTTATAATAAATTTTTTTACAGTGCCGTCCATTTTTTGTATTATCGTAATTATCGTTTGGAGTACTTAATCCTATTTACTATACTTTTTGTTGGAATTTTGTTCCACGGAAATTCAAATGTAGATAACAAGTTTCATTTATATTAATCAATTATTTTTCGAAATCAATCACTTGATCAGTCGATTAATTAATTATTCTAGACAGTTAAAAAATTATTTTCAGTGAAGTAGTGGAATTTTATTCGAATAATTAATGTAAACAAGTTGACGTTAAGTTCAATCCTATCTTTATTTCACATAATAAATGATTAAAATTTTTAGTCATTTCGAAAAAGTGAATTTTTTTTCCTTATAATTTTTTAATCTCTATTTCAGCGAACTTAAGTATCAATATTTCAAAATTTGCAAATGAAATGAGACAAAATCGCAGGTATTATAACACTTGTCCTTTTGAAAAAAAAAAAAGTTTTTACAAAAACTTTTGTGTAAATGGTTATTTTAAATTTTTGAAAACTTATCTTTATTGAATATCATTATTTTCTTTAATAATCTGTTTTTTTTTTTTTTAAGTTTAAGTATGTAATGGCAGAATTTTGATTTAAGTACGTGGGCTTTATGTAACTTTGTACTTTTCGTTATGGATGAATGTGTAAAATTCTTAGGGACCATAAACGTCGCAAAAAAAGGAAAATATTTATCCCATATTTAGCCTGAAAAATTTAAAACACACCTGGAATAGTAGGAGAATGTAACCAGTAGTTCTTAAAAAAAATACCGACTGCGTTGAGGTCGAGCTTTGGGTTGAATTATCGTGGGCGCTTATTTTAAATTAAGTTAATGTAATATTTTAAAAGACCAAAGGTATTACGTTTTGTTGACATTTCAAAAGTTGCTTTGGGTCGTTTTCTTTAAATTATTCGCTCTGACTGTTCCGTGTTTTGTACTGGACCGAAAAAAAATCATCTACCAACTACCCTGGCATATGTGACAACCTGTTTTGTTTTTGAGGCTCGGTCAAAAGAGGATCTCCAATTAGGGTCAGTTCACACATTGTTTAATACCAAAACATTGAGAAAAAAAATGAACATTTTTCATTACATTTTGTAACATTTTAAACTTTTATTTGATAAATATATATTGTGACATTTATTACAGTATTCCTTTTAATGGCTGTTAAATTCGAAATGTTCAAAATTTGTACAGCAGATAAAAAATTTAAGACGAACTTGAGCCGTCGACATTATTATATGTTTTGTTTTAAACATCCAACCTAATTCTGTCAACTATTGAATTGAACCGTAATAATTGTTTATTACCGAAACATAAAAAAGAAGAAACATTTAGTTCTAGATTTTTTACTGCTATTTATTTGTTTATTTTGATGGTGTAATTGAAAATGTTGTGTTTCCCTTGACCTACTCTTGGTTTTATACACTTTGGCGGGATTCATGACCTTAGAAATGTTTAAAAAAACCTTTCGTCGATTGAATTAAGTGATACCTATCCACTGGAGAGTTGTGTTCTCCCTGAATTCTTTAAATATTTATGTAGGCAAACTAGTGCATCCATACTAGAGTGTGCCTACGTGACCTTTTAAATGTCCAAATAATTACTCAGCAGCAGTTATCTTTAATAACAATTTGACGTAATGACGGAAGTTATTTGTCGTATGTGAAAAGTTTGAAATTGGGCCAGCACGTGACTATTTTCTCTCAAAGTTCACACAGGCAACCAGATGAACATCTTCAAGAATGGCGTATGCACTGGAGTTTTTTACATTCTCATGTGAGGTCTAATTGAGTTACAGATCTATTCTGGTAATGGATTTATAATCGGTCTAAACATTAAAGTAAATAAACACGAGTGGCGGGTAAACTGAGAATGAGAAACTAAACAAGAGGATGATAAGAGGTTATTTTTAAACTGGCGGAAACAGTGTCGTTGTTGTAGATGGTAATTGTGTGTTGTCGTCAAATACTATCATGTGTCGATAATCCTATTGTATTTATTCGTAAACCTGTTTATAATGCCAAGATTTAGTTTCGTTTGTCTATGACTCCCACGTCTGTACCAACTATATGCGTAGCAATTCACAATAATCTTCACGTCAGTCGGCAAAAATAATTGTTTGTAATGTTTGTTGCATTCTTGGGAAGCGTTGTCACAGAATCAGGTCTTGTATTTTAGATATGATTTTGAGTTTGCCCAGTTGAATTTTGACTTTTGTGCCAAAATTTTGCATAACTCGAATAATTCACAGGTCAAAATATCAAACGCGGATAATTTCCTGTCACATGTTTTCACAAAAAAAGTAAATTATTCATAATCGTAAAGGAAATTGGATCATCCTTTTAAAAATGATGTTGATTGTCACTGTCGAATAAACGAAAATCAGATTAAATTATATAGAAACGCACAGAATATTAAATTGTTTGATGTGAAACAAAAGGGAACATCGAATCTCAAAAAGATTGGTCGTTTTAGCTTACTCGAGGGAAGTGAGAAACCACTTTTCAATATTTTAACATTTTGTAAAGAAGGAAGTCAAATTTCTAATGATATTGAAAATTCAAAAAGCAGGTCTTAACTTTAGTAAATTTTTAAGTGAGAAAACCAACCATGAACAGTAGACTATTTAAATTTTTCTGGATTTTGGATGTTGATAAGAGCAAAAATTTTATTGAAAATGGGATGTGGAAACTTTAAAATAAAAAAAGTAACTATAGAAATGGAGTTTAAATATACATCGTCACCTTAATAAGAAAAGTGCCTATCTCCTTTTAAGATGATGAGCCAAAAAACCTTAATCTTGATGCCTCTGCTATAATAGTCGTCTTCTCCACTTTGATTTATAATATACTATTTTAGCTCTATTTCAAAATCACCTTAAAAAGAGATAGGTACTTTTCATATTAAAGCCGACGATATATCCTATTATATAAATTAAGTAAAATATTGTGGAGAAAGAAAATAGAAAGTTTCTGTTGCCATAGGGATATAAATAATTTGATACATACAGCTTATAAGGTCACCGAAATAACATTAAAAGAAAATACAAGAAAAAATAATTTAAAAAAACTAAGACGAATAATAAGCGAAACTACTATATTGGTAAAAAATAAGACGATAAGAGAAAAGTTTGGAACCTTGAAAGGCGGGTCAGGAATATTTACTAAGCCCAATGTTGTTTTCATTGATTACTGTGGAAAATTTACTAGAAAAAAAAGCTTTTAAGTGGAATAAGAAATGACAAATAATAAAAGACGGAGAAGTTACGAACTTGACAAAAGAAGATGAATAAGGCACATTTTCGGTTTGAAAAGCACTTGTTGAAATTTGAAATCGTGTATTCAGAAGGACGAAACGTAAATTAAATAAAAGTTGTTATTGCACACTTTGTTCGATTGTATTGTTATTGTGTAAAAATTGACATGAAGAATTAAAAATTCATGTGAAGATGAGTAACATGTAATGAATCTGGTGTAAGGAATGATTCTTGATATAAAACTGCGTGTAGCGTGTTTATTTTGTTGGCAATGCGTAATGGTGATTTGTAATAATCTTCATGGTCATTCGTCAGAAATAATTATTTTATGATGCAGCACGTATCAGTTTCACCCTTCATTATAGAAGGTTTGTAGTACTGTTACCATGTTTAATGTGACTTCTAAGAGAGATGAACAGTAACGTACAACAGAAAAATGATAGTGCGCCTTTTTTAATGCGTATCATGTGAGGGTATCACGTGAGAAAGCACTTTGTATGAAAATGATTAGTGAAAAATGTTCGTATTCATGACGCACATGTTAAAACAACAATTCAAATATTGTTAGTTTTCACGGCGTTCATGTTTTGCGACGACTTCATCAGCCCTACTGGGTTGAATATTGCGTTTCTTACAACGAAATATGGGCATGTTAATGACATTCCACGGTGGTATTTTCCGGAATCCACGATCACTTCCACATCGGTGGTTTCGAGGCTAGGCGTGGGATGTGCGTTCACCTTCTTTGCTTCCCGGACTTATTTAAATTGGCGCCCATCTCCCTTCACGGCGAAATTAGATCACCCTCTCGTCTTAACGACCGTCGAGGCTCATTTCTATATCAGTATTCGTATCGTTCGAGGATGGGCGACGTTAATGTTAAGTTATTTGAAATATTTGTCGCCGTTGTCGTAATGAGTTCCCAAATAGGTTTTCACAATGGTTTTGTCCGAATATGATGGCGTAGCTGGATGCAATTATTAGCGTTTTGAAGTGCATTGTTGTGAGTCATAACAGGCGTCCTCATCTTGTGATTTTGTTATGCTAATGGCCATTGTTTGAATTTTTATTATGTTTACCAGTCGGAGGCAGGCACATGCGGGATAACTCCCAAACATCTTGCCTATTTTTCCGGCAAACTAACTTTTCAGGGTGGTCTTGCGAAATGTCGCATTGTGCCGGAAAGCTTATGCCGTCCCAGTCTCTTTAATTAGTGATTTAATTAATACAATCGTGTTTGTTTTGTAGAAAGTTCGTCCCATCACTGCCGATAGAAAATGGCCCATTTAGCATCCAGTTTCTTCAAATACATCGGCCACTCATCCGAAGTAATTGCACAAGCAAACAATTTCTCTTGGCTCATTATTACTAGGCATTGTTGCAAAATTTTTAGAAAATTAAAATGCTGGATGATTAAAAAGAATCGATTTTGCAATTTGTCGCGATTCGTAATCGTGTTAATTAAATTACGATTCTGACATACGGCGCATATAACTCAATCAATATTAATAATAACACAGGGTTTTGTCTGTTCGATAGTGATAAAATTTCCATTTTTTTCCGTAGGTGGAACAAAGAGATGTGCCTGGAATCGATTGCGCCTATTTGGCCATGGACACAGAAGAAGGGGTCGAAGTCGTTTGGAACGAAGTCCAGTTTTCGGAACGTAAAAATTTTAAGAACCAGGAGGAAAAAATACAACTCATTTTTGAAAATCTCACGCAACTCGAGCACCCTAATATTGTCAAATTCCATCGGTACTGGACCGATACACACAACGACAAGCCTCGGGTAAGTAACTTGATTTTTAAAGAATTCACGTCACATACAAATAATGATTTGTAAATGTTCGTTTTTGTTGTAATATTCCATAGGCAACGTCAGGTAGAGTGAGTAATGAGTGTAATAAGATCCTATCACTGGATACGTGTATATATATTTTTTAACAGGATTATCTTTCACATAATGTATAGGTTTTTTATTATTAATTTTAAATAAAGATATATTCTCAAATACTGCAACACAGTTGTATAACCGAGAAAGAAGGAATTTTTGGAAAATTAAGATTTCAGTGGAATAAGAAATTTAATTTTACTCTTTACAAATTTTTAATATTTCCGGTCATATTTATGTGTCAAATTTCCGTGTAAAATGGAAGTTTCACAGTGCAGTGTGGGACTTAAAGAAAGTAATTTATTCATAATTTTATTACATGAATTTAAAGCTGCTATTCAAAATAGTAAATCTACAGTGAAACAAGAAAGAGTTTATAAAAGGAAAAAGAAGAGAAATAAATATTTTTTATTTTTGACGAGTTTAGATCGATAGCTATATATGTAACAAGTCGCAAAATGAATGTGTTTTTCACACTAATCGTGTGTGAAAAACACAAATTTTGCAACGTATTGCCTACAAGATGTTCTGTAATTTTGAGTCATATAAAATTGTTAAACATCGAAAAATTATTGAGGAGAAGGCCGTTACACCTGTTGTCAGGGAAATAATAAATCTAGAAAGTTGTTCTAAATTTTTATTTTCACACTAGTTGCAAATGAGCTTTCATATTGACTCTAGTGCCAATGTGAAATAGTGCTAATATATGTATCATTTTGACGTTGTAAAACGACAACAAAATGTCATTATATTAGGTTAAAATTACATCTGAATTTTTGAAGAAATTTTCTAAAAAACTGTTCCGTCAGCATTAATACAAGCAAATAAAGTAAAATTATACAAAGAGAAGACTAGCCTGAAACTATAGTAAAACGGTTCAAAAAAATTTTAAACCCACCGGGTATATAGTTTTTGCTCTAATTTTTTTTAACTAGGCTGGTTTTTATTCAAACACCTGTAGATGTAAATTTCGTCTTTAAACCATGTTATGTTTAGATTTTTTGCATTAATCAATCAATCTCTGGCTCGTTTGCTTTCAGCAACATTGCAAGTGTTTTTTTTTTCTTGCAGGTCATATTTATTACGGAGTACATGTCCTCAGGTTCCTTGAAACAGTTCCTCAAGCGTACGAAACGCAACGTGAGAAGGCTGCCACTCCCGGCGTGGAGGAGATGGTGTACACAAATCCTCTCCGCTTTAAGGTAAATAAAAAAAACGGTACAATAAAACTTACCCTTTAGTAGTTAAGTTATTATTAAAATTATATATTAATCTAGTTGTTAAGGTGATGAGATTTTTTATTATTGTAAAAACTGTGTCACCACGATGATTCTGATTTTGTGAGTATGTAAATTGTCGTGGATGACGAAAAAATGTATTTTGAAAAAAATGTTATTGTTAATACCATGTGTTCACAGTGTCAACGTAAAGGTAAGTGGTTTTTAGCCCAAAAATACAATTTTCTGTGCACCATATTGAGAAAAGCGAAAACAGTTTTTTCTCTTTCGGAATTTTTATGCCCTCTCTCGGCACGGTCCTTCGTGTGTGTTTTCTTTTTTTGCTTTTGTGTTTTTTGGGAATGTTGGTGTTTTTTTGGGCCGTGCCCTGTGTCGTGCATAAAAAACCGAATTTTGTGTCAGCAGTTTGCAGCGAGATCGGCCGGCGTTCGTCAGTTCTATGATCTGCAGTCTGTTTTCTTTCCAGTTACTTGCATTCCTGTTCTCCGCCAATCATCCACGGCAATCTGACCTGTGATACCATATTTATACAGCACAATGGCCTCGTCAAGATTGGATCAGGTAATCACATCGAAAAATCTCATGAAATTCACTTTTTTCGAAAAAATTGTGTCTTTTACTTATTCAATTGGTTTATTTTTTTTGGAATTATTATGCTGTATAGTTCGCGATCAACGGCGGCGGATCGTTACGCCCAGCTCAGACTTGTTCGTTTCACACCATACTCACACCACGTCTTCAACGATTGTAATGCTAAACCATTAAACGACAACATGGTCACGGTATGGCCTGAAACGGGCATTAGCTGAACTGGGCATGCGAGATGCCTTTTGACGGGCATTCGTTAATCCTTTCTCATTCATTTCGTGTATGTAAAGTCGTGGAATTGATGGAAAAAAAGATTTTACACGCATTAATAATGAGTGAGGAACGATATTCTGTAAAACGTTTGCTCCCAATTCGTGTCTCAATCATTTTCGAATCCACCGATTTTTTCCATGTATCATACTCGAGCTCTGCCCAGTTGGTACAAAGGCAGCTTTTTACTTGACGATTTCGAAGATGGTTCGACGGTTTGTTTTCGCTGTTGGTTGTCCACTATCAGCCACACTTGGAGCTATAAACTTTTTTTACTAATTTCGCTTTCATTTCTCTAGTGGCTCCTGATTCCATAAACCATCACGTTAAAACATGCCAGGACGATTTCAAAAATATGCATTTCATTGCACCAGAACATCCTAGTAAGTAACTGGCTTTTATAGTTGTAGCTTTTTTCGTTTAAGAAGTAGTTGCGAATGAATTTCGTTGTGTTCCGTTTTTCGTTATGCTCATCCGAATCATTCCAATTTACGGTCCCAGATACGAGGGAGCGCAACGAAATTTTTATTAGTTTGTATTTAAGTTGTTTTTTTTTTTTGGATTTTAATTATGGTGATGGTTTGCATATTTAACTTTTTTTTTGCATATTTCACCATTTCTTTTTTCCTTTTATCACAAACCATTTTTCATGTTAATCAGGCAGTGTTCGTCAAACAGGAGAAATAAAACATTAATGAAAACATTAACTTTTATGGCTTCAATGAAATTAACAAAATTAGTGTGGAGTCTGTTCATGCTTTAGTTTTCTTCTTTTGTTTGATTAATTTGCCTGTACAAATAATGATAATATTCATACTTATTGAAAAGAATTGTCGAAATGTAATTTCTTAACATTTTATACACTTCTAATCGAGAAACAATGACTGGACAATTACAAATCCAAATAATCATGAGCACAATAATTGCATTTAGAAAGTTACGCTTCTGCAGAGTAAGATCATAACTACGATATTCTTCCTTATATAGAATTTGATTGAGTTTTGGGGGGGGATAGAAAAACTTAATTACTTCCAAATTATACCTGGTTATGATTCAGAATGCGGTGACCCTGCATGAATAATCCAAATTTGTGAAACGAATAATGAAAGGAAAAAAAGCAGAATATATTTCTGTTATTAATCATTTCCACTTTTAACATGTAGAAACACTTTGTAGTAGTTTAGGCCTTCTCTGTAGACTTTCTAAACTACACGCTGACAACATACTTTCAAGATCATGCTCAGTACTTGAAGGGGGTGGGTTTCTTAGTTTATGTTTATTTTAGGCGTCATGGGCCCTCCAATGGACATTTACTCGTTCGGGATGTGCGCTTTGGAAATGGCTGCCCTGGAAATCGTGGGCAACGGCGATTCCGGCAATAAAGTAACAGAAGAAAACATCAAGAAAACCATTGATTCACTGGAAGACGAACAACAAAAGGATTTCATTCAAAAATGTCTGCAAAGAAATCCAGCCGATCGACCGACTGCAAAAGAACTCCTCTTCCATCCTCTCCTCTTCGAAGTACATAGTCTTAAACTACTCGCTGCCCATTGTTTGGTCAAAAGATCTGGTTAGTAATAGGAATCTAATACAGTAATCTAACGGCCGTGGCGCCACCGTACAATAAAGCGACAATAGAACGTCATCCAAGGTCTGATCTAGGGGAATTTAGATTTTATTCTAGAAATTATGTAATTTTTTCTTCGTTCTTATCGCATTGTATTTTTTTTGTATTTATATAATTTTCCCTTTTCACGTTCTTAATACTATTTTGCAGCGAACATATCTGAAACAATAACAGATGAGTTGATGCAGAGGTGGTATGGACCTGATATGATAGTGGCTGAAATTAAGCATAAATCTGGTCCACCGGTCCAGATGAAAATGTCAGATATTCCGATAACAGAGAAGTTGGAAAAGTTCGTTGAAGACGTCAAGTGAGTTAATGATCAGGGTCCTCAAAAAAAAGTTTAATAACTGCTTATGTAATTTAGAAACGGCATTTATCCTTTAACGGCCTTTGGCGCTAAACAACCCCCTCCGGCCCGCTCAAGGGCGATATCACCGGAAATGGCGGAATCGGTCAAATCCGTCACACCGGAACCGATGGATGTAGAAAATAGGAAAATTGTCAATATGATGTGCGACATCAAACCCAAAGAAGAAAGCTGTGATTTATTGGTAAATTTTCATTTATATGTATTTTTCGTAAATGTTTTATGTATTATTTCTTTGTTTCCAGTTGACGATTGTACTCCGTATGGACGATAAAATGAATCGCCATTTGACTAGTTCTATAACGCAAACGGATTCTCCAAAAGGTTTAGCTCAAGAATTGGTACATTATGGTTTTATAAATGAAGTAAGTTGGCTACACTTATCTCATATTTTTAAGAATGTGAAACAATCCAAACAAAAGAATGCGAGTGGATGAGTACGACAATATAAAAGAACTTTTAAATACATTGTAAATTTAATGAAAAGAAAAAAACAGACAATTATTTTGTTTCAGACTCGATAACATTTTTTTTTATCATTTATTTTATTATAGTGTAAGTATACGACCTTGAAACAGATTCCAGATTCCGAAACAAAAATTTAATTAAGTTTAATTTAGTGATAAACAGTGATTTCGATGTTTTCCTAATTGGAGTACTTCTGAAATTTGTAAGAATAATAAAATTTAATTTTTAAATACTTGCAATTATATAAATACCAAAATGTATGCCACAGTCCATTATTTTATTGTTTTCATGAAAATATTGGGAAGTTTTGTTAAATGAAAACTTTGTAACTGGAATTCAGTTCTTGATAATTCTTGATGAAACAGCAAGGTCAGTTCATTCGTATATGACTACGATTTAACCTGATGGGTGGGGACAAGGTTTATTATATAGTGCATACGGTGCGATTATTTAAATATATAAAGAAATTTTAGATACGAAACAATTCACTTTAGTGCAGAATGATGCAGATCTTCATAAACATGTTCAGTTTAGCTCAATGGCTAAAGCGTATTATTTAGTGAAATTGGCAGTTGACTTCCGTAATACTCCTGTATTAATATCATATCACTTCTATTTTATTGGTTAAATTTTGAATCATTGAACTATTAAAACCAACAATTTTTTTATCGTACCAGTTGATAAAAAAATTAAATGAGAGTTAGTCATGGTAATTTTTGATGAATATTTTGATATGTGCTGTTCTCCGATCAACAATTTTATTGATTATTGGGTATAATAATACGTTTCCATTATAATGGTTAACATATTACATATTGCATTGTTTATATTTATTATTTATTCAAATAAAACTGAATTAAGTAGTAGAAGGTCACAGTTTTGTGTTGGTTCATACGGTATAATTTTTTTATAATTATTATCGAAATTTTTATTGAACTGTTAAGATACGACCATGGAAGTAAAAGGTTAAACTCGGAAGTATTTTCAGAATTCAAAGGCTTTGTGAAGAATGTCGATTGCCTAACAGGTCGAAACTAGTTAGTGTCCTATTTCATTCCTGTAGTGAAATGCAAAACTTTCGATTAGCTGTTGATACCAAAAGAAATTGAAATTAAAATTTTTACAATTGTTACCACAAACTATTACATGGTAGAATTTATTTACCGTAAATATATAGGTTAAACAGTTCTAACAGTTTAACAACGTGTCAACACATTATTTGAAATAGAGCTCATAAAACCACAAATATTCATCTTTATTAAGAAATACCTTCAGCTTCAGTATGTTTTTGTTATTTTAACTTTAAGCTAATGGAGTCAAAATTTATTGTATAATTCTTATTAAACACTGAAAGGTAGGTAACTTTGGTAGAGTAACTTTTAAAATTCTTTTCAAGTTGCCTAGGATGTGCAGTCACAAACAAAAATTAAATTCCGAATGCTCATTTAAAATAATTTTAAATTCTAATAACTACATTACAGAATCGTATTTTTTTTTAAATTAATTTAACGCCGAATTAATCTACGGATCGATTTTATAAATACATAATCATGCAAATTAAAATTGCAATTAGAGTCCATTTGAATGTAGAATATAGAAAAAAGAAGGTTATTTTATTGTGACGAAATGTGTAGCGACTTATATCGGTGTTCATTTAAAAAGTGCATCAAGTCGCTTTTGACCTTTTGATAAACGAAGATGCCGCAAGAAAGTCTCTCTTATGTCAGAATTTCAAATGTTGTCATTTTCTATTCATATTAACAAAATGCTTCTGCATCCTCTATTTAGTTACATTCGTGCCTCAATTTTATTTCGTTTTTACGTTCTTATTACAAATCAGCTGTTTTCACGGTACATTGTATTTTTCGTTTCTCATTGACGTCTGTTAAAAATTGTGGACATATCTCATTTTATTCAATTGTTTTCAAAGGTGATTTGATGCACTTTTTAAATGAACACCTGTTATCAAAGATACAAATTATTATTGATGCATATTAATTAATTAATCAGTATTAATCAACTTTCTTTCTTAAATTGACGAATGCATATTGTGTGGTATGAGATTTTTAAGTTGAATTATTCTCTCAAAATTTTGGAATTTTCGAAACAAATATAACTGATTTTAATAATCCTTTTCGACTAAAAAACCAAAAGCAAAAAATTAATGGAAGTAATGATAATCGAATAAATATTCAAAGAATGAATTTGTTAAACTGTGGGATCCTTGATCTTTTAAATCTACTTTTTTAAAGTGGTATTTATTGAAGATCGCACCTTTATCATGCCTTTTCCGCCCAAAGATCAATAGGAATATATGGTTGAAACTGATTTAATATTGTTCCTGAAAAGAATTCTGAAGATGTTCATTATTCATTCTTTTTGAAATCGAAAAAAACCTGAGAGTTTGGTACTTTAGTTAGTGGAATATTGTTCACAAATTTGCTGTAATATCTGCTAGATTTTAAAAAAATTATGTCATTCTTATCAGTTTCAACTGAAACTGTCAAAATTTTGAGTCTTTTTTTGGGAAGACATTTTAAATCATTTTATCAATATTAATGTAGCCAATGTGAATTCCAAGAATTTATGTTGGCATGTTGTTTAGTAGTTCCGTTTTTTTTTTTTTTAATAGTAATGTCGATCTTTTTAGTTTTCTTTTTTTTGTGACAGACATTGGTAATTGCTAGCAAGGAACCTTAGATATATTCTTATTACTTATTACTTATTATTTTTTTCTTGAACTGTAAAAATTAAACTTATTTCATCATTAAACTTCAAGGATTAACGAATTCATTAATGTATTGTCTGGCTGTTTTTTTCTTTCTTTAATGTTGCCCAGAAACTGTTAGCGTATTACGAATGTTTGTTTACCTTGATGTGCAACAATAAAAACTTAGAATTTTCAATTTGTTACGTTAAATATTAAGAAGTGGGTTTTTTTTCAAGAACACAAGTCATTTCTGGTAAGGTTATGATTTTTAGATTTATAACTACAATGTTTTCAGTCTATATGGCGAACGTACACTCAGATAAAAAGATTTGTATTTATGTATTTTCCCTTAAAAATCCAAGTCGTATTCTGTGTCTATACATACATAAGTTTTATTTGTTTGCACTAAAACATACTTTCAAAATTAGTATTATTCCGCACTTTGTGGAATGTTGTCGCAATTAAATATTTTAGATTCTTTTGGCGGTATTTTTGATTGAAGTTCGATTTATAGAACAAACTGGAATCAACATAGAAAAATTTGTCTCGTTTTATGTTTTACTGAATGTAAATGCATTAGAGTTTTCAAAGGATAAATTGAAAAGTTCCGGGAAACGTAGTCCTTTTATTTAAACCAAAAATAAAAGCTAAACTGAAATGGTTTTTGTGTTAACAGGAGGATCGAGACAAGATCGCTGTCCTTATAGGAGAGACGTTAAAGGACTGTTCCGGCCGTAGTAGTCCAAGTAGAATTTTTCAGCCCTTATCGCATCTGCCCCCTCCCCAGCCGGCCTTGGTGAACGCAGCAATGCCATTATCGGCGGTCAATTCCACACCCACTCAAGTGCCCATGCACTCCACTAGTTAGTAAATCATAGATACTGCCAATGCACTTTACTATTTCTAAGATGTCAAATATAAATAGTTGAAAGAGTAAAACTAATCAACAAACATAATTATTTACCATAAATACAGTGTCTGGACAACTAGACTATTGCCCGATTTGTTACTGAAAAGAAAAACAATAATGAATTAGGAAAAAATGCAGGGAATATCAATATTTATAGTTTCATCGAAAGTAACAAAGAATATCGGGATATTGTCACACGTGACTATAACTTTTGTGGTGCAAGAAGGGAGTGAAATGTATTATTTAAAAAATTATTAGAGGGAATGGTTGCATGTTATAATATCCAGATAAGTGATAATATTTGTAGTGACATCATCATAGTTGCTTACGTAGGCCGCCTGCATTTTTCCAAGCTAGGTTCATGCCTTACAACAATAATTTGGGTTAGTCTAAATACGTCATTTATGATAGAGTTAGAAAGAAGAAGACTGTTTTAAAAATGCTGGACATTACACTAGTCATGTGACCACGTGTTAATCTGTGATCAGAGCTTCAATGACATAAAATTCGCTGGACTGTTTATCATAGATTTCATAATATTGTATGTGATCTGTTTATGATTGATAATTTTTTATAACCCCCTAGCCCGCGCCGCAAGAATCTTTTTTGTTTTTGTTTCTATTATTAAAAATATAAAACTAAACCCGAAGAATTGTCTAAGCTGACGGTTTAGCTTCTGTTTTTAATTATTATTTTATTATTATTGTCAAATACTCGTGTCGCAAATGCATTATAATTTGCCCCTTGAGACTGATGTAATTATTTAAAAAAAAAAAACAAGAAAATGTGAAAAAAAGAAATATAAGCATAGTGGTAGTTTATGCAGGACAGGACCAATTGTATATGATCGAGGTTAGGTTCTACCTTGTGTACGGAAAGGGACGCTCTAACTTAACAAACTAATTTACGCCATGCAGGTTTATTTTTGCTTTTCAATCTTGGAAAAAAAATCAACGAGATTTTTTCGAAATCAGGCCTAAGTTTCGTGTTTTGTTTTGAATTTGCCTAAGAATTTGTATGACGTAAATGAGTTTATTCTGTATTGAGATTTTATAATGAAGTAAACTGTAAATAGTTTAATGATAACATATTATGTATGAAATTGTAGATATTGGATTTTTTTATTGAGAAATTTAGAGAGTAAGGATATTATTTATTTGTATAAGAGTTAAATAAGAGAACGCTCTGTTAGAGGTCCCGTGTGATAATTCGCTCAAAGTCTGGATGATGGCTAACCTGTGTATGTTATATTTAGTCAGTTATGCTTTGCCCATCCATTTTCCAATATAACCGCAGCAGTCTTTCCGTTATTAAAAAAATGTTCACCCTCACAGCTTCTTCACTGTAAACCTCTAAAAAAAAAACACAAAATACAATTATTGTTCTTCCTTAGAAAAAGAACATAACGTGCAGAGATTTGTTTTTAAATTTGTGTGGATTCCCCACACATTTTTAGAATAAGTTGTCTTTTTCTTTGACAGTTATTAGTGATATTTATAGAAACTATCATAATTTTTTATACTTATTTATTTTTCAAACTTGTTACCTATTGCTTACATATACATATAACACTAATCGGTTCATTATTGCCATCATAAAGTAGCTTCTTTATCTTTTAGATTTAGTTGGATCATGCCTCTGCATGTTTGTTCAAAATTTATTGCTCACATTGAGCAGATGTATAGGAAATTCTATATTGAATGCTAACGGAGACTTTGCATTTAAAAAGCTTTTGCCAAACACGTCAGCGCTGTTTTTGTTGGAGGACTACCAGGAATATATCACTTCATCACACCAGGTGGCGCTAAATAAACTCTGTTCAACATTAAATATGGTGAAAGAACAATATAGGAATGGAGTACTTTAGCAGCACGCTTTTGGCTCAAAGTGATGTATTTTTTTCTCTGGTTTCCGCCAACAATTATTATTTCATTTAGTTATTTTTATTTGTATTGTAATATCACCAATTCTTTATTGTATACCTAATTTAAATAAAGATGCAATACGGACAATTTTGTAATTATTGTGTATTTTTTGTTTTGAGTTTTGTTGGGTTTATGGTTTGAGATGCTACCAAGTTTGTTCAATAAATTTTGCTTGAATATAGTCTATTCTTTATAATTATCAAGATCCGACGCCCTTGGTGATGGTAATATGAGGATTATTTTTAAAAACAAGAAGAAATATTTAATATTTATTTTTTCCAAAAAAATCATAGAATACTATACATAGTATAAAATTTATTATACATAATATAAATATTTACAATAAAAAATATTAAGATCATATATACAAGTTAAAATAATACTATGAATAATTAAAATGGACGTAGGCTGAAACTGTGAATACTGATCAAAAACGTGTTTCAGCACGTGTGAAAATTATGAGCACATGATTACTTGAAAATACATTTACACTTTAGTACCGTTTTGCTGATTATCACCTATAGTTACATGCGTAACAAAAGGTCCTCTATGCTGATTTCTGTTCGGATGCCGCCCTTGAATTGGCTGCGGTGGTTGCTGCTGACCTTGTCTTGGTAAAGAATTGGAATTGACGTCTTGGTACATCACAGGTTGATTAGTATGGGGTATTGGTGGATTTGTCCTACCGGGTCGATTATTCAGCATTGACTGGATACTTTCGTATTCATAAAAATTCGATACTGGGCGTAATTGGTTATCGGTGCGAGTCTGACGTTGGGAATGGTACTGATGCTGCTTCCGACTACCGGAGAAAAATCAATTACATTTCCCGTGAAATTAAGTCTTCGTACTACTGTGCACACAAGCCACTCAACAATTTTTAATTTGAATTTTGTAATACAGCACCTACTTGAAAAGAATGTGCATGCATGAGGCGCACATGACCAAGCCATGATCGTTCACATAGTCACTTCGTAATTTCAGCAGTAGTATAATACCAACATTAACTAATACTCTTATCCGCCATTATATATCTTACTTTGTTTACTTTAATTTTTATTTCAATTTGGCAGATGTTAAAATTCTGATGGTGTTTTATAGACAAAAGGCACTTTTGAGCTTCTCCATTTAACGAGATAAATCACAAAAAGCCAATTTGTTATAATACATGTGTACATTTATTTTTACTTGGTAGTAAATGTTACAAGTTAGCATAAAAAGGTCGCATTCCAACTCCAAGCCTCCATGCAAATTATTAGTAATCGCCAAGCACAAGGACAGTGTGTAAACGGAAAAAAGTGCATACCTTTCTTCCTCCACCTTTAACCTTTGCTGTTGAACTTGCAGACGCATCTGAACTATCTGACTGTCAGATAGTGGATCTTTACGGCTGCTTGGACAAAATATAATTATGACAATGACAAGAAATAACAAAAATAAACATTGTAACATTAAACATAATAATGATCTGTTATTGTCATGCAACAAATCAGTGTTAGTAACATATGAAATGTGCATAACACAGTCCTAAGACAGAGAACATTGAAAGGCCCCGTATAAAAATCCATAACCTTTAAAATAAATAAGGTAAATGTACCTTAAATGATTCTGCAGCTCGTTATAATTAACGTAATGGGTAAATGGAACGGATTCGGTTATACCCGAACGGCTACCTGGTCTGCCACCAAACTCTCCATAATTGTTACCCTGTGAATAAAACTGAATCAGTAAAATTTTCCAATGTTGCCCATTACTACATACTTGTTGAGGCTGGCGCTCATATACAGCATCTCTGTCATCCGACTGATAATAGGTGTGTCTTAATCTATGCTCATGCATTTTTCGGTCTGTTCTTCTTTGCCCTTGTTCTGAACCTGAATGGTTCCGATATTTTACTGGGGGCGCCACTGAATTTTCTGGGATGACCTTAAACCATAGAAATCATATGTACTAAATACACAGAACTCAAATATATATATATATATATA
>QDEB01046035.1:1216-15685 GCA_004193795.1 Asbolus verrucosus | reverse complement strand
TGAGAAAACAGATTTGATTCTGATATATGACGAGCGTAAGAAAAATGCTTCTGCTGCTGCGCGTTTATACAGGCATTTTGAACATTTATTACCGTAATTAAATAAACGTTTTTCTAAAAACTCTTTTTTTTCTTTACAATTTTATTTAACCAAGCAAATGACATTTATGTCAATATTTACGAAATCGCACAGTTAACTATGTTTCATGTTTGTTAAACCGAGAAATAAATATCAACGTTAACTTTGCAAATGTATTGTGGGTTGCATTTGGATTTTGTCAAGCTCATTATCACTCGTGAACAAAACGCTGTATAATTTGATTACCTGCTTTTAGGAAATTGTAGAATTTCCCTAATTTTGTCTTTTATTCTTACGTCGTTTCACTTCATTTGGCTTTTGTAGATCTGTTAATAAAAATGTTCCACTTGTTCAACATGTTAGCTGAAATTTGCAAAATAAAACATTCGACTTTAAAAAAACTGTTTTTAACATACCCATATCCATATATTTTAATTTTCAAACTTATCAGCGTGCCGTTTTGAAAAGTTTGAGTTCCGCACACAACTAAATAAAACAACTGCATTAGCCTGTAAATAAACCAAAAAGTTTTTATTTTAAAATTTCTCTCTCCATCAGGATAATGCTTTGTAAAAAATCTAAACTTAATTGAGTTATGTTTAGAGCATGCGTAAAGGTAATAGAGTTTGTAAAATTTGAATTTCGATGATAACGTTTGTCATCAGAGTAGTTAGTTTTCAAACAAGGCATGGAATTAATTAATATATTATGAAATTTAGTTCACCAGCATATTTTTATCATGAACTGATTTAAATGAAATTTATGTATGCCTCGAACGTTGTTTCAATTTTTGAACGCTTTCGATTACGCAGAAATTGAACTCAGCTTATAAATTTTTAATGTCAAAGTTTATAATTTGAGTAAAATTCTAGATTCACTAATTCACCTGTCACAAATTTCACAAAAAAAGGTTTTCCAAAATTGTAATTTTTTTACCTGAATTTCATAATTTCATTTACAAAAAGTAAAAGTGAATTTCATTTAATAAATCTCAGCTCATTACGTGAAATATCTCGGTACAAACTTGTCAGTTATAAAATTAAGTTTCTCCTAAAGGTGTTTACCATGAGAATTATGTTTCTGAATTAAATGGAATTAGGTTTTGCGTTTGTTTTCGTTTTATGCTTTCATTTAAGTTCTCACGTGACAATTACAATTATGTACTAAAATACATATAAACTGCATATATATTTTTTAAAAATAAATCTCAACTGCTAAATCATCAGATTTTTTTTTTTTTACTTCTGTTTAGTTCATGATGGTGGGCTAGAAGAAAACATAGGTGATAGTGGCGAAGAATCCGAAGACGAGTGGAACTACATCAAAGGAGAAGAAGCAAATAAAGAGAATATAAGTCCGTCGCAGCCGGACTGTGAGGTATTTCGTAAATCATATTTCCATTACCATTTCACTTGATCATCATTGTTAAGGTTGCGAATATTTTGGAAGAACAAGACAACATGTCTCAGCTGAACCCCAACGCGGCCGAATTCGTGCCCGTTTCACCAACGAGAAGCATTCCTTCGCCCGCTTGCAGGGCTTTACTCAACGACTCCGTAATAGCCCAGTCTCCAAAAAGACCAAGCGATATAGACATTAATCTGCCAAATCCTCAGGAGTTCGAGAAAGAGGTTAAATCAAGACCTAGCGATTTCGATTCGTATAGCAATGGTCACGATCTTGAAGGTGTAAGTATTTGCAAGTTCTCTGTCTCTTTCTTTTTGTTTTTACTTTTTTGTTTTGTTTTTATGACTTTATTAAAGGCCATAAAGTTTATAGTTAAAACGTAGATTAGATATGCTTGTTTAAAAATAAACAGGCTCAGTTCGTTGACAGTGATTATTGTTGGTGATTTGTTCTTTACTAAGTGTTGTGTTTTTCAGGACCACAAACCGTCTTCGCAAGAACTTATGGAGAACCTCTTAAATGGTAAAAATATTGACGAGATTCCGGAATTCCAACCCGGTACCACGCCAACCAAAGTGCCATCAAATGAAGAATTCCATTTCGGCCCAAATGCAGCACCTTTCACACCTGCCAAATTGTTGGACCAATCCGAGGCAGCCCTGTCGACTAAAGCAGTTTATGGAGATGAATCTACGATCACTTTCGATTCAACTTTCGATTCTTCAATGGTATCACGAGATAATGTTGATTTTACAATAAAAAATAAAGAAGACGATCCCATGTCGATGTCGTTTTATCAAGACAAGAGCGGTGGTGAGGTAGATCCCTTCGATTTAAACAAAGTACAGATGTTACCCGAAAATATAGACGATTTCTTGGGTAAATCTGATGATCATAATATACTCCACGATGATACGATCTCAGATTTACCGGAACATGATCCAGCAAAGAATTTGATTTCAGATGAAGTACTTCTAAATAACGATGAACGAATTCAAACTACAGATTTAGATAAGGTTGTTGATGATGAAAAAGAGTTGGCATCTCCTGTTTCAAATGATGAAGAATTAATAAGTGGTGTTTGTGAATTATCAAGATCGCCAAATCCTCAAACTGAAGATCTAGTAGACGATTTAGAATGCGATCTACCAAAGGATATTCTACCAGATGTTTGTATACGACCTGAGTCAAAGTCACCTCAGCCAGAAATTTCGGAAGATGTTTGTGGTCTTCCTCAAACAAAATCACTGGAATTAGTTGAGGAAGTGGCCTTGAAAGCTGAATCTTCTGACCTTCAGGTTGCATCGCCTGAACCTAAAACTGAGTCACCGGAACCTCAAACTGTATCACCGGCGCCTCCAGGTTTGTCTCCTGAGCCTCAAGCAATATCTCCAGCTCCTGCAACTGCATCTCCTGTGCCGCAAGCATTATCACCAGAACCTCCACAAACGTTGTCACCTGAACCTCAAGCTATCTCTCCGGCACCTCAGGCTCTATCCCCTGAGCCTCAAGCGTTATCTCTTGAACCACGAGCTTTGTCTCCAGAACCAGCAGTTTTGTCACCTGAACCACAGGTTTTGTCACCCGAGCCACAGGCTTTGTCTCCCGAGCCACAGGCTTTGTCTCCCGAGCCACAAGCTTTGTCTCCCGAGTCACAAGCTTTGTCTCTCAAGCCACAAGCTGTATCACCTGAGCCGCAACCTTCGTCTCCCGAGCCACAAGCTCAGTCTCCTGTATTACATGCTTTGTCTCCTGAACCACATATTTTGACATTTGAGCCCCAAACTCAATCTCTTGAACTGCTATCTACAACTCTTGAGCCAAAGGCACCATCACCTGAACCTCAAGCTCAAGTATTGTCTCCAGAACCCAGTGATGATTTATGTATGACATCTAAGTCACCCGTGCTACAAGCCGTGTCTCTTGAACCCAGTGAAAATGTTTGCAATTTACCAAAATCTCCAGAACCAGAAAAAATAATGACACCAGAACCTGAACAGTTGATTGATACAACATCGGAATTAATTGATGATACATCCCATTTAATAAATGAACAAGTAGAAGATGTATGTAAATTTGTTATTGATGAAAGGAAAGATACATCAGTAGAATCGCCTATTGAAGACGTCACATCTTCCGTGAAAGACGTTTCTTCACCGGTAATTTCTCCAGTTCCAGACCAAATAGCTAATGATACAAATATTCAATTAAATTACGCGCAAGAAATTAACAATGCAGTACAGGCAACAGTGCCGGTAGAGTCGTCATCCCCCATCAAAGAAGAACATCTAATTCCTGAAGTTTGCCCTCTGTCCACACCGAAGTCAATTACCGATACTGAATCGGTACTCACGGCAGATGTGAATTCTTTCTTGGAAAGGTCACAGATATCTGACTTGGCATCTCCACTTAGTCCCGGGGAGCAGCCGTTATACTTGGATGGTACTCTTAACGTAAACCATCCTTTGAACAAATGCGTTTATCCTCTCCCCTTATCTACTACGGAAATAAAGACTGAAACTATCACTCCTGAATTTGCAGAACCGGCTGTAATTACCCCAACAGAACAGACTAAAGAAGATACATCTTCGGTTCCTTCAGTTCTAGAAGAAAGCGTGAAAGAACCTGAAGTTGAAAATAAGACCATCACACCAGAGGAAATAGCCACTGTCGCCACAGCGGCAGGATTAGCAGCGACTGCTGTCACAGCAGCCGTCGTTGCCGAAAAGAAAACGGCTACGAAACCAAAAACCCCAACAGCTGCTGCCAGAAAGCCAGCCACGAAATCTGCTGCTGCATCCCCAACTAAAGCTGCATCGTCACCTACGAAAGCAAAAGCGGCTCCAGCCGCCAAAGCACGACTTCCGCCCACCAGCAAACCGAGCACGACTACGACAAAACCAATCACCGGCGCCGTGCCCAAACAGCCCCTTTCGAAACTTGCAGCCAAACCGAAAACCGCCCCATCAACCGCCAAACCAAGCAGTGTGGAGAAAAAGCCTCTGGCTAACGGTGATGTTAAAGCACCGATTAAATCAAATTTGACGGCAAGGAGGTCGTTGGAGAGTTCTAAGACGCCAACGTCTAAGCCGACGACAACTACAAGCAAACCAAGTCCGACGAAACCTATGGCGTCGAGGCCGCCAACGGCTCCAGCTAAAACTGCTGCCAAGACTGCGCCCGCAGCAGCGCCTAAACCTAGGCCTAGTACTTTGGTCAAAACTAGTACTAGTACCAATTCAAAGACTGTGTCTTCTACCACAACTGCTAAGGTAAGTTAACTTTCGTTGGAACAGAAGAAAATAGTTCGAGATGTTTTAAATCTAAGAAATTTGTGTAATTTTTGTTAGTCAGTTTTTTGTTTGTGTAATGCATACAAACGCTTTTCTATTGGTCGGTAGCAATGATTTTTAAAATTTCGACCAATCACACTATTAATACAACGATAAAATAACATAGTGCCCGTTAATCGTAGTCAAATTTCATTTACATCCCGTTAATCTAACAATTATAAACTGGTGGCAAAAATTCAAGGATATTGGCCTAAACAAACCTCAATTGTGTAAGTTATTATTATTATTATTATTTTTTTGTTTATTAACAATTAAATATCTGTTAGTAGTAATACATAAAAAACCATAAATTAAGTAAAAGAAACTGAGAAAAGACATACGAACACTAATTTAAATTTTTTATTTAGTAACCCTTTATCTCGGTAACTGTTTTTATTCTTCGAACTATACATAAAAATAAATCATCAATGTCTTCCTGGGAGAAATTTCTTGAAAGGACTTAATTTCCTAATGTTCTTAAAGTTTTTGGTTATTTAGAACATTATCGAGTGTATCCCATGTGTGGTCAAACAGACTAAGGTTTGGAGATTTTGTTGGTAAAAGATGTTGAAATTGTTGTTTTGCAATGGTCCCTAAGACTGTGATTAAATGTTGGAATTCCTAACCTGCAGTTTTCTCTGTATGTGCAAAAATGTTAAATATGTTGTCATTTTTGTATATGCCAAAAGTCGTAGTGGTTTATATAAAAGTACAATGTCGTTTGTTGTCACATCAACATTACACCTAAAGCCATAATGGATCCTCATTAAAAGGGTATATTTCTTGAATGTAACAGCGATGTCTTAAAGTGGTGTTAATCCTCCATACACGAATTCTTCTAAGATGGTATGAAAACCAAATCACAATTGTCTTTCATACAGTATGATTTTCATTCTATCCTAAAAAACTACTTCTGACTGTCACACTCCAGTTTGTCCTCTCGTGTCAAATATGTAGTTAACAGAACCCTTCTCAAAAGTTTTCTGACTTTTACATTACCCCAGAATTTAATTTCTGTTCTAGATGGAGCTTCAATAGAATTTTGCAGTTGTCGTTTTTTCTAACATTTATTCTAAGGTATTGGTTATTTCTTGTATTTGTGCATCTCATTTGACCTTGCGCAGATCTATATATCTCTTCTAAAGTCTATTAATAACACTTTATGATGTTAACCTTTTGTAGTTTCAAACTTTCTATGGGCCTATTTCAAATATTCCAGGAATCTGATTGACTTCCTTAACAGTTGAATAAAGCAAAGGCATGTTTCCAATATGATGATGGTTTTGATATATGAATAGGGAATTGATATAATTGTTAAAATTGACGTGTTAAATATCTGTCATTTCTCAAAATAATGACTAATCAACCGACAAACACAAAAAATAGTCACCGATAGTCTCGAAAAGTGTACTTCAAAATTTGTATCGAAATATCTCCTAATATTTGCCGTCAGTTTATTTGTCTCTATGGAGCTTATTTCTTACAATCAATAGTAATTTAAGCCTTAAAATTTTCGATGATTTCAAAGTCACTCGTGATATTGTTTATGTATGCACAATCAAGAATTCAATAATTTACAAGAAAAAAATCAAAATATGTAAGTAAAATGAACAAATATGTCAACATTTAAGTAAAATCAGACCAACGTATATTTGTTGATAAAATTTGAACGCGGAAAAACCTCTTATATTTTATGAACATGTTTGCGATGCTATAGGATATGTTATTACATAAATAATTAAATCAGGTAACTTTATCGAAAACTACAACTTCACCGAAAACGACGTCTCCTCCGAAAGCTCGTCCAGCAACAGCTCCATCTAAACCTAGGGTGCCTCTCACTAAAACAGTGTCCAAAACATCGACCGACACTGAAAAACAGAACAAAGATAGCGCTAATAAGTTAACAGCATCTCGCACAGCAACGTCTACAAGAACTGCTACTGGAACAGCTTCTGCCAGAACTCTCGCTAGCAGCGTACGAAAAACCGATGTTAAGGTACGTTTATTACACTTACTGCTGCAACAAAACAAACAAATGTGTTGATATAATCAGGAATACCTCATAGATGTTTTAACTTCATTATCACCTGTGCATATTACAAATGCTTTGTTACAGTTGAGGATATAATCAGATTCAATATGAACCCAACATATAATAAGAAAAAGTTATAAACCGTATTGTGGTTATTGAAATGTTATTTGGAATTGAAACGTATGAACAATGGTTATCTATTTTTTTTTATGTGTATATTTTTGCAGACCACTGGAACAACTCGAACGACTGTAACGAAAACTACAACCACTACCACGAGGCCTAGCAATGCAGGCAAGAAACCCTTAGAAATAACTCGTAATGTCAGCAAGACTAAAACAACAAAAATTGAAAAGCCCGTTCAGAATGGCGTAACAACTGTAGTTACTGAACAAATAACTATAGTAAATAATGCTGTAAACGAGAGTGATCCGCAGTTGATGAAAGATAACTCTCCAATTGATAATAAGTTAATTGTTGAGACTAACGCTGCAGACTGAACGATTCTTACTGACATTTATATTCTATTTAGCATTATACATTAATAATACGATTAACTGTTACTTTAAAATAAATTTTATATCTTTACGCCCATATTAATACTACTGAATGTATAGAGCTGTGGTAAATTAGTATTGAGTTTCTACGTGGTGTGGATATAATGAAAGACTTCCATATGTAAGATTAATTTATATGATCTATCAAGAAAAAAAATAAAAAATGGTTGACCATATACTTCGTCAATCGATAAATTTTTTGTATGTATTTATTTTTAAGTTAGCTTTTTACTGCTTAGGTGTGCTGCCGTGATTGCTAATGCACTTTTTTTTGTAAATATATTTAAAAGTTACATTGGTAAAATTTTATATCGGGTGCTTTACATCTAGAAAAAAACAATTCGCAATTTTTTTTAATGAATTGTATTTTTCTAGGAAAAAGTCAATTCAGTTGTTCATTGAATTGGTTTTTCTCGAAAACTAAAATTTGTTGATTGATACTTAGTGACTTTTTTATTAGCATACATCTGCTTTTAATACAGTCTTTACATGTATTTTTTTAATCTATCCGTGTAATCTTAACCCTAATCGACTACTTATTTTTACATTCTTAAGATTTTTTGTTTTAATATTGAAATTTTATTATCGTTTGTCTTTTTTTTCTTGTATTATTTATTGTGTAATGTATTACCAGCACAAATAAATTTAAAAAAGTGGACGCCATTTGAGTTTTCTTTCTTATATTTTTCAACAACCTTCACCTTTTTTTTTGTTACTCCACTATTGAATTATTTTCAAGTGAAAAGAATCTGCAGCGCTCAAGCACTTTTGGACCGGAGCAAGTCGAAAATTTCATAGAATTCTACATTGGTGGCAGAATTGGAAATTCAGCCTATGATATGGGTTAAATTATAAAAAAGAGTTTTTTATAATTCGCGAATCCATGTATGAAAATTTTTCGTGTTACCATGCTTTATCCTCCTATGGTTAGATAACACATTATACAATAATGAAGCTTAATGGGTAGTATACCTATAAGCTAACATTTAAAAAATTTCATCATTTGGTTCTACAAACAATAATAACGTGCCAAGTTATAAGAACAATCTCAAAGTCTTCCTAAATCATGGTGTAGATAAATTGTATTCAAAATTCGTAAATACATATATCTATATGTAAAAATTATTATTATTATCAAATATATTAAAAAATTATCTAATTTTTTCACACTCTTCATGGCATCTGTAAAATAAGAATTACTAACTATAAGATTAACAGTAAAGAAGTACAGGATATCCCATCGAGTATTTCATCAAAAACTTTTTTTTCCAAATTTTCACCCAATATTTATGATTTAACGGAACTAACATTCTCTGATTCTATTTCATTTCGAATATCTCTGATTTCGAATTACTTTCTTCTTCGCGACTTATTTCAAATAATATTATGTTTTCAATGATGTACGCAACCCTTATATAAAATAATCCTATTTTATGAAGATATTTACATTTTACATTAAATACGCGACATGCTTTATGCATTTTGTTTTTTATTTGCTTTGGTGTTAGTATTTTACTACAAAAGCAACTTTAGACTGTTTCTTATCTATGCACATTTGTTTTTTTTTTTATATGTATAATAAAAGTGAAAAAAATTAACGTTAAAATTTAATGTTAACAAAATTACCTATTGTAAAAAATTTTTGTATACCTAACAGTAATTAAAAAGTATATATCAATTTATCACAATTGTTTTTTTGATTGTCATAAAACTGACAACTTCCATGCATGAAATTATAAGGAAATACCATGAATGTTCAAAATAACAAGAAACTTCCCGTTTACGCCCCTTTCGAAGTAATAATTCATAACACCTCTAACGACTGTTGGGTATCGTTCTTAGGAAAAGTATTCAATCTCACTGCTTTAATTAAGCGACACAGAGATGACGACTGTATCAAATCGATCCTTGCTTTTGCCGGAAAAGACATAAGCCACTGGTTTGACGAGAGAACTGGAGAAATTCAGCATTTTATTCATCCAGTGACAGGGGTTGAAGTACCTTATTGTCCTCATGGTAGACTTCCTGATGTGTCATACGAAGTTCCTTCAGTATTATGGAGACCTCTGGAAGGAAATCCTTGGTGGAAGAATGACAAGTGTGTATTGACAATAAAAAAATTTCATTCTATTAATTTGTAACAGATATCAGGTAGGTGTATTAACAAAATTGGTTCGTCCGCTAAGAATTGTCAGCATGTTAATTTTGAAAGAAGTCACCCTTAATGTGTGTCGAGAAGATACTTTCCGAAGAATTTTGGAACGCTATTCCGTATTCAATTCAGAAGCTACTAGCTACACTTGGGTGTAAGTTTTTCAGTGTAGAAGTAATTATTATAAATAATTATAAATAAACAATTTGTTTAGCTACATGGATAAATTAATAGATATGGACAAAACTATGGATGAAAATGGCATACCAGACGAAAGAGAAAAGATGACAGAATTGGGAATACCAAAAAGTTACTTCATTCCAATTGTACGTCTTTATTACAACGATGATTTAAAACACTTTGAAGATCTTAGTGATGATGACAAAGACGAGACAGATGATATTTGCTGCGTGTGCAGTGGCACACCACTGAAAAAAAATTTTTATTAATGGTAATCATTTATGAGTGATTTAACCATCTATTGTTACGGATAAAATAAAGTTTTTCGGAAGTAAATAGATTTTTATTTTTTTTTAATGATTCCCATAAATTAGGTCAAAAATTGTTCTATACCAGTGTTTGCCTATCTAATTATCAAAAAATGGGAAAAAGGAAAGGTGAGCACGCGAAAAAGTGACGTAAAATGACGTTAAAAATGAAATTGTCGCTTAATTTAGTTAGTTTAACAATGACATTATTTTGTAAACGTTTTAGGAAATATGGCCAATGAAAAAAATAAATTCCCAGTTTATGCCCCTTTCGAAGTAATAATTCATAATACACCTCGAGATTGTTGGTTATCATTTTTAGGAAAAGTATTCGATGTTACTCCTGTGGTCAAAAATTACAAAAATGAAAAATATGTAAAACCAATTCTTGCGTTTGCGGGAAAAGATGTAAGCCATTGGTTCGATGAAAAAACTGGTGAAATTCAACAGTGCATTCATCCTGTGACAGGAGTTGAAGTACCTTATTGCCCTCAAATACCAGAAATGCCATATTATGATACTCCATCATCACTGTGGAGTCCTATCCTTGGTGGAAAAATGAAAAGTAAGTATTAAGACTAAAAAGAAAAATGTTTAATGCCTGGTAACAGGTTTCAGATTGGTGTACTATCAAAACTAGTTCGTCCTCTTCGTATTATCAACATGTTAATTCTGAAAGAAACCACTGTTAATGTGTGTTGTGAAGACAGTTTTTATAGAATTGCAGAACGGTATTCTGTACTTAATTCAAAAGCTGCAGATTACATTTGGGTGTAAGTAGCCACTGTTTTCTTATTATAAAACAAATAAATCGTTATATAGATATATGGATAAGTTAATACACATGGACAAGACCATGGATGAAAACGGAATACCAGATGAAAGAGAAAAAATGTCAGAACTGGGGATGCCTAAAAGTTATTACACACCAAGTGTTCATCTTTATTACTCAGATCATATGAATGACTATGACCTCAGTGACGATGATGATGACGATAACAACGGAAGTCATGCTGACAAAGAAAGGGACAGTGAAATTTGTTGTTCTTGTTATCAAGTAAACGCAAAACCTTTTGCTCAGGTTTCAAGTACTGTTTTTAAAACGGCCTCGATATTGAAGTATTAGTCTTTCGGACAGACTTTTGCTCCGTGCACAAATTTTGATTTGAAAGTCAACAGTTGCGGATTAAAAATAAAAACGAAGACAAATTTTTAAAAATTGCTGTTTATGTGGACTGCACAATCAATTTAGATCAAGTGCTGATACCACGTAATTACTGCCACGGATATAATAAAATTATACCTGAGGCATATGTTGTTTCATTTGCAAATTAATGTCGGCGAACCATAAAAAGTTAAATAAACCAAGCGGAAAACACAATGAACTTTTCTAAAAAACATTGTTCAAAGGTAAACAACTCTTTGATTCTCCCTATGAAAACAAGAGAATTGAAAAATATGGTTCAAAAAACAGGGCGATTAAATTCACTGCAAATTACAACAAATTTTTGAAAACCCACTGTCGAATAGAAGAGCGCGTAATATTATATACAGTGGGATCAAAAAAAAATCTCATTCTTTTAACAATCAATTTTTATCTCCATCAGCAGGTACTCTGTATTTTAACATTCCTTTTAATCACACATTATTTTTCAGTTCTGTTTTTAAAATGTGTCAAGTTAATCTACTTAAGTGTGCGTATTGTTTAATTAATGATAATCATAATTTTTGCTTTTATCGATAATTAAATATAAGCTTGAAATATTTAATTATCCAGTCATGAAATATAAAAATTAAAGAAAATAGCCTCAGACAGTCACTTATCATTTTATTTCAATGCAAATTTATACCATTTACTCAATAATAATAATTCAAAATATTTCCCCGAGTCTTAGTTGCATTAAACCTTAAGATTTGACTTAATAATCTATAGCACCTGAAACGGTACAGCATGTAAATCTTGGTGGCTTGCGTGCAAGTGCGGTACGCTTACTTTCAACATAAAAAAAGATTAATATCTCGTTTGCGTTCCACTGGATGGTATTGTTCACAAATGTTCTCAATTATTGATTGAGGTTCTACACTCGGCTGATTTCACCTGTGTTTTACCGATACTTTAATATTTAAATTAAGTAACGCGTTTAACATATGTCATCATAAATAAGACTTTTTTGTGAGTTTTTAAAGATGTGAACATTTGGCGTTATGGTTCTTCGTTCTACAGTAGCACATTTAGTGGGACCTAACATCCCAAAATGGACTTTTATTTCTGGACTAGGATATTTGGCGTCTTAAAAAACAAGGCAGAATCCTAAAAACTTAGCTGTTTTCCCAAAAGTAAACACTTGCTTTTCATTCCTGTACCAAACCATTTGGCGCATGCAAAAAAAAGAAAAAACAACACCAAATGAAGGAGAGGAATGGTACCAGGATATTTGGCGCCTTACAAAACAAGGCAGAATCCTAAAAATTTAGATGTTTTCCCAAAAGTAAACAACCGAAAAAGACATAAAATCATTAATTTTTTTGCGCCTCAAAAATACTTGAAAATCAGAAATTGGGCACATGAGAAAACCGTTGAAAATCATCCAAAATCAAACATAATTACTTTAAAGCATCAAAAAAAACTTTACAAAATCCGTTGTTTTTAGACATCCCAAAATAAGTTTTAATTTCTGGACCAGACCAATTGGCGCATGCAAAAATCATTTGAAAACGATCAAAAAAAAAAAGATAAACATATGAAACAACCGAAAAAATTATTATTCAAAATCCTCGGTTTTCAACACCCCAAAATGGCAATTTTTTATTTCTGGAACAGGAAGTTTGGGCACTTTAAAAAATTTAATAAAAATCATGGAAATTAGTCCCAATAAGTTATTAAAATTATTGAAAAAGAGGTCAAAGTTCCTCATTTTTAGATACCTACTCCAAAATGGCTTTTCATTGATGGACCAGGGTAATATTGGTAAAATAAAAAAACTGTGTCAACAGTCTTGTTGACTGAATATTTCATCAGTTCCAGATGGAACCGCTGCAAAATCAGAAGATCCAAAATCTACTATTACTTTTCAAGACAAAATATTAGTTCTAGACCAGGACATTTAGGCACTTTAAAAACCTAGTAAAACAACCCAAAATTCTTATTTAAATCTCTCGGTTTTCAACACCCCAATATTTCCCGAATTAATAAAAAAAATGCAAAAGATTCCCCGTTTTCGTTCCAACAACAATCCGATCTATTTTTACAGCATCTCCTTTTTCACGACAGCTTATACCGTTTATAGGTATGTGTCTATCGAGGAGAATCATCGGCACGACCGTCAATCCTGAAGTCGTCTTCGACTCATGAGCCTTTGGCGAATTAACAGAACTGGTCATTATTGTGTTAAATTAACATTTCTCAGCAGCATTATTTGTGATACAATTAAGTATCTTTTACTTTTATATAAAGTATACATCAAATCTATCAGTTGGCTAGTAAACCCAGTAAAAAGTGGTAGATTTCAGTGATTTTGTTTTAATATTGCAGCAATTGTTTTTATGAAATCATTTTATATTCAATTTTTTTGGCAAAATATTTTATTATTATAAAAATATACAAAGATTCTTAGATTATTTTATCAACTAACTGCAATGAAAATATACCTAATAAATAAAAAAACGAAAAACATAGGAAACTTATTTGTGTGTACATGGAGCTACATTTTTTACTTTATCTAAATCAGTATCGTTGACTAAGTAATGCGCTGTCACATTTAAGTTTCCTCTAACACAGAGACTGTTGCGTCCCCACACCGCATTTTTCATTTATTTTCTGGAAAATATATTTTAAATTTTTCGAACATGTGGCACCATCTAGTCTAAATAAGCAAAGCTAGGTGAGCCCTTTTTTTATGTGAAAAAAGAAGAAAAAAATTTGTTTTCGCATTTGTGTCTTCAGTTCTCGCATTTTACCCAACACCTGCCGGTCGGCCAAGAAATCAGAGTTCCCTCCAACGAGGTAGGGGTTCACCTACATTTTTTTTGGTCATTGTACTTTAAACAGTCCACTTTTTTCGGGGCTAATCCCGCACGTAACACTTTGTTGCAAGTTAAAATTCGCCTTTTTGCTCCTGTTTTTTGTTGGGCCGCTTCAGCACAAAAATGAAGACGGTTTCGTCCAAACAAATTCGGACAAGGTCCTCATGAGCCAAGCGAATTTACAGCCCTGTTTTCAAAGATACTGTTACGTTCTACTTTCCGGATTACTCTCTGGTGAAGGATAAGGTACAGATTGATACACTCGATATAATAATATAAGTGTAATAACAACGAAAAAGCCTTACGGCCACATTAAACTTACAGATATCACAGATTGGCTCTCTGTGACAGATCAATGATCAACACAACTACAAAGGATACTACATACTGGAGGTAT